>JAOXYB010024859.1:0-11700 GCA_028565635.1 Phoronis ovalis | reverse complement strand
GCTTTCCTATCTCTCTGTGTCTGTTGATTGATTCAATGCCAGGTAGATTGATTCAATACCAGGTAGATTGATTCAATGCCAGGTAGATTGATTCAATACCAGGTAGATTGATTCAATGCCAGGTAGATTGATTCAATACCAGGTAGATTGATTCAATGCCAGGTAGATTGATTCAATGCCAGCTAGATTGATTCAATGCCAGCTAGATTGATTCAGTGCCAGATATATTGATTCAATGCCAGGTAGATTGATTCAGTGCCAGATATATTGATTCAATGCCAGCTAGATTGATTCAGTGCCAGATATATTGATTCAATGCCAAGTAGATTGATTCAATGCCAGGTAAATTGATTCAATGCCAGGTAGGAATTTGTTGTGACAACACTATTTTTTGAGTTACTCTAGGAGAAATTGTTACCCATAAGAAATTAGCTTTTCATGCTGTTGAGAAACAGTGAATGCCACCAGCCACACCCCCTTGTCTACGGGTTGTGTTCCAGAGGCGATGTTACCTGCAGAAACAGGTACTACTCAATAAGTGAACACTACTCATAGCACGATAATCTGGTACTGAATGGGTACATTTCTTACCTCGATTTTCAGACATGTGCAGTTGACATATTTTCTGCGGGTTGTGTGCTATACTATGTGATGTCTGGTGGCCATCATCCATTTGGAGACAAGTTACATCGGCAAGCCAACATTCTGAATGGAGAATATAATCTGTCATATTTGTCTCCAACTGGTAAGCTTAGCGACTGAAATTAACTAGCTGGCATAAGCGTACTGGCTTTAATACATGTGTGTTGATGCCATTTCGTGATGCCAGTATCCACAAAGGACCACTAACAACAAATATATCACATAGCAAACCAAAAGAATGTTTGTTCACTCCGTCCATTCTATGCATGATACATTCCCTGTATTCTTTGTTGTTTTATTGTCCTATGAGATCTTTATTAAAAGTCAGTTGTCAATTGTGAATTATACATTGTTGAACTGTGTATTGCACATTGTTGAATTATGTAGGTACATTGCTGAATTATTGCTTCAGAAATGTTGTCTCCCATGTGCACCATGTCTACCGCTTGGAAACAGTCAAGTAGTCAAATCAGAATTGTTTCCTTTGTATCATTTATATGTGTTAATTTATAGTTACCTCCCATACAAACCGCCAAGTAGTCTTAATCAAAATTGCATCATTATGTATGGTACCGTGACTTTAGGATTACCTCCCATGTACAACGTCATGTCTACTGCGTGGAAGCCGCCAAGTTGTCTAATTAGAATTGTTTGTTAGTTTAGGATTACCTCCCATGTACAACATGTCTACTGCCTGTGAGCCCCCAAAGTAGTTAAATCAGAATTTCATCCCTTGCATCATTCTGTTTTTGTTTTAGAGTTACCTCCCATACAAAACATGTCCCCTGCTTGGAAAAGGCCCACCCCTGTATATACTGAAGGTATTCACAATTGCACATGAAAATCACTGGTATCAGGATTTTACAGCTTTGTTCACAAGATGTCTGATTCTTCTTGCTTGCTATTCCCTATTAATCCTAGTAGAATCGATTACTTACATGTACCAACTGTGCCAGCAAGTTCCCTTGTATGCTGTTATGAGTTATTTATAAATTAATATGATTTTAATCTCTACATTCTCTCTGAATCATCCATATATTAGTTACATCATTTGAAGACTAAACAGCAGGGCTGCCTCACATCCATCAACTGGGATCTGAGATTTCAATTCTGGTTTTGTTTTATATGAACCAGCACAGAAATGTATGATTGATAAAGACCATGTTCGTTGAACACGGACCTAAAATCGTTGAATGGGTTTGTTTTTGAAGATTTTGGGTCCATGTTCAACAAACTCAGTCCGTGTCGCTCATAAATTGTCTGCGCTAGACGAACTGTTGGTGCGTGTCCAATAAATTAGGTAAATGAAAAACGATTTCAGGTCCAAGTCGATGGATATTAGGCAGTCCTGGAAAGCTAAAGGAAGCTATACTTTATATCTGTCATGTGGCTGCTGTTAAGTTAATGATCTTAAAGGCACCTGTTCTAGGTTGTGTTATTTTTAATACAAATTTGAACTTCCTATAATTAAATTTTATAATAAATAAATCAAAATTAAATAGGAAAATGTTTTATGATCATTATCCATATACATATTTCTATGGATTTAAGCAAGTGAATATTTATAAAGTCAGATCGAACTTTATCCACTAATTAAGAGGCACTACACGTTAGGGGATTTCCTGGAGGGATTTTTACTGTGCCATTTTTCTACAAAAGTAGCTCAGCTAGGGGCTTTTCCAACAATTTCAGATTTGTGGCTAAATCAATTTATTTTCAAAAAAGTTAATTCTTGCAATAAGTAAAAAGTGAATTTATTTTTGTTTACGTAAAGACAGATTCAAATAGAATAAGTGCCTTTAAACTAAAAAAAACTAAAGCTAACATATGGGAATGCTGTAATAACATTGATGTAATAACAATGCTGTAATAACATTGATGTAATAACAATGCTGTAATAACATTGGCCAAGTGTAATGTAGTAGTAACTAATTATTGTTTGAGGAATATTGGTTTTAATTTGGATTAATGAAGCGCACTTTTTTATGACTTTGTTTATAATTATAGTTTTGTCATAATCATTAAAATGTCTTCCTCCATGTGATCAATGGCGTAACTACAGTTGATCTTTGTTGTGTATTTTGTTGAGGGATTTTCTGGAAATATCTTGTTTTTATATTTTCTTACAATTTTTTTACTCTATTTCATAAAACAAAATTTAAGGCTAACTATGTGAGAGAGGCCTTATGTTTGATATTTAACCACAGTGATGTTATTACCCGAGTTAATAAAATTAGAAACCTACTTGCAAGTTGGTGAATGAGTCCTATTTTATTAAAAAGAGGCTTGTATTTCTTACTGATCACTACAGAGGGCGCTGCGGCTCTAAAAGATTTCTATTTGAAGAAGGTGTGCCTCTAGCTACTGTGCACTACTGACTAGATATCATTGCCTGCCTGTACTAATGATGGGTTGTTCTCTTTAGATCATGTGTGTTCCATTGATCTCATACAGAACATGCTAAATATTGACCCCACACATCGACCCTGCGCTTCAGAGGTTCTCAAACACCCTTGTTTCTGGAATAAAGAAAAACAACTGCAGTTCTTTCAGGTGAGAAAATTGCAAAAATATGAAATATTTGATTAATTTTATAACTCTTTCTGGTCACCATTCAGTGTTTTTGTGCTTCATAATTTTATTAAGTTAGTTGTATCAGTTAAAAGTAATTTGAGATGAGATTCTTAAAACCTGTCCTAACTTTGCTCTTTTTATTCCCGAAGGATGTAAGTGATCGTATTGAAAAAGCACCAGACGACAGCAAAATAGTGTGTCGATTAGAAGACGGAGCTATGGCTATAATTAAGATAGACTGGAGACATCATATAACATTAGAATTACAAAAAGGTAAGTCAAAATGTGTACTTGCCAAATTAAACTACAGGTTATAGCAGTAGTTACAGGTAACCTTCTATGTTAAACATTCTAACTAAAGTTGATTTTTGATCTCCCAGGATGATATGAAGTTGTTTTTTTCAGATTTACAAAAGTTCCGGTCTTACAAAGGGAATTCTGTGCGAGATCTGATGCGTGCAATGAGGAATAAGGTACGTGTACGGAAGGAGTCTTTTAAATGGCAAGTTAATTTAACCAACCAAAAGCTATAGCATGAAAACATTGAGCCCAATCGTACCAGTCACCTTATAATAAACTTGTCCTTGTCAAAGCAGATTGTGGTAAAAGCGATTAAAAGTCTTCACAGTTGCAGCTGTTTGTTGACCTCGCCAGATTGCAGCCAGCTATCTTCAAGTTATGATCAAAGCTGTTTATTTGTCCAGCAGTCATTACAGTTACATCCAAAAGCAGTTTCTTGACCCTTCCCTGGTTTCAGCCAGCAGTCATCACAGATGAATCAAAACTGCTAAATGATTTTTTCCAGTTGCCTGTTTACAAATTCTCATCAATTCTGTGCACTCCTCAATTATTAGCTGAATCACTTGCCAAAATTATGCCAAAATTGGCCCACAAAAATCTCAAAGTAGGTCCTGTCCCAGTAGTCTTGCTTTTGCATTCCTACATAATATAGCTTACGAGAAAAGTCTTAATTTCAAGTGTCCGGAAAATAGAGTGTCTTTTGAGTCGTCATTTCCACACTCGCAAGATGTACTGCCATCTGACAATATAAAAACACAAGCTTATTACTCTATCTAACCAGCAAACTACTTTTTGCCATTCTCTGTTTGCACCAGCTACAAGTGCTTCTGCTTTCTGGCATAAGATAAGTTGTTTTTGTGTTGTTTTGAAACAAATTTCATCCAGCACAAAAGCTGTTTGTGTTCCCTCCCCAGATTTTAGCCAGCTGTCATTGCAACTTTCTTGTCTTCCAGAAACATCATTACCGAGAACTACCCGAGGACCTCAAGAAGTCTCTAGGCAAACTACCAGATGAATTCACGACATATTTTACGTCGCGATTTCCACGGTTACTCATGCACGTCTACCGAGCAATGAAAATATGTTCCCCAGATACAGTCTTTCAGAAATATTATTACACAGGATCCTAGTATCATGGACCGCCTGCAGGGGGCATCATTGTATACTAAGTTAGAACTAACAATGATACCAGAGAAGCACTGGAAATGTTTAAAAGATATATGGCAGCAGAAATCGCAAACCTACTGTTGCCATGTTATATAAAATTATCCTGCCGCAATTTACGATAATTATTGGGACCAAACGTGTTTTATACTCGTTCTGTTCCGTTTTATGCATTTAAGTTAGTGTATACACTACTGAGTTTATCATGTGTAACATTAGAAACTGTGTCCATCGTATAAACAGATATCTTTTAACCTATGTTGGATACCATTTCTTCTAATTTCTTGCCCTTTTATGCTTGAAAGTTTGGAAACTTGTTAAATATCTTTATTGTTTCAAGTGTCAATGAAGTGATGTGCTAACACTGGCCAGTAAACATGTCATAGTCAATGGGCAGGTGCCACAGGTGAATCCCACAAGTCCGCAATCAGGGGCTTCTACTTTACTGATTTATCTAGTTTCCTAGCTAATCTATACTTTAACAGATTAGTGGCAGCTGTGTTATTCCTGCACGTTGGCTATGATATGTCATTCTGGGCAGAGGTATGTGAAATGTTATTAAATTGTAACGGTGGCTGGCATTTTGTGTCATACTTATTATTTTATGTTTTGCTTACATAATCATATTAAGATGTACAGTTTTAGTAAAAATATTTTTTATTACAAAACATGGTTAAAATATACAACATATTTACAACTGAACTTTAACATTTGAGTTTAAGATTGTATATACAATAGCTTTAGGCTTTGACCAGTGAATGTTGCTTCGTTAAAACAGCAGATAATTAACGGGAGAAAATATGATATAGACAAGTAACAGCAGTACAGCAATGTTACTTGTACTCAATACTTTGATAGAGTGCGCATTTTGTACTTTAACTTTTCAAGGCCAGCTTAACTGGGTACCCATGTTTATGACAAGCCCCTTTATGGAAAAATAACAAAAAGGATGCCATGCCACAAATTCTGCAATTTAGTAAGTAACAGCCAATTCAAATTGACAATGTTCAATGTAGACCCATTGAAATGAGCAGAGCTTCCCAGCAAGACTGAATTGTTACAGTCCTAATTAAAACTGCATCCAGAGAAAACGATGATTCGACATTATTCACGTAATAGACATACACTAGGTGGAGCCACTGGTCAGAAACATTTCCAACACGCTGCTGCATTACATTAACAGACAATTCACGCACCTGTGTCTCCACCAACAGCAAGCAAAGTCTTCATCACTTTTACTGTTCCAATTTAAACAGGAATGCAATCACTATAACTCGGTCTAGTCTTGGACAATCGAGCTGAGAGAGGTACAAATCATCTGCTTATCACAATCATGAATATATAACACCTGGTGAGGTGACACCTGAATAGCATAAATGCAAGGAAAACCTTGCAACAAAATATCCTGATCAGTTCCATGGTATTTGCATCCGGATCAGTTCCATGGTATTTGCAGGTAAATATGCCCCTGGTATATGTAGGTTAATATTGATTAACCATCTCAGAGATTACATAATCTGTGGTATATACAGGTGAACATGCCCCTGGTATTTCAACATACATCATGATACAACCTATACATATGTGGACCATATCACAGATTACAACATTATCTGAATTACATTTACTGCTTGTGCCAATATGTGACTATATTGTCATTATGCATAGAGGCATTTGATTTGTTTCGTCACAGTTACATGACTCTGCATGCGTTGCGCTAGGTTATAAAACATACTAAATCAATCGCACAACGTTTTGTGAATGATTAATCTCATTTAACAGACCCATTGCGAGATTATCAGTAATACAAATGCCACTGGTGACGATCGTGCAAGGTGGATTAAATGGGACTAGATTTGAGCTAGCACATGAAGTCTGCCAACTGTTTCAATGTGAAGGGATGCGATTCCAGTACAAAAGTACACTGAGACAGATACAAACAATGTCGCAACTCTCCCAGATACATCGGAAGTCTCAAGGTTTCCTGTTAAGAAAATCTCCAGTTAAATATATAAATTACATAATGTTAATACATAATAAAACTATTAACCTGCAAGTTTGAGATCATTGAGAATTGACATCTATGAAAATTTATGCATGTGAGCTGTGGTTCAATTCATTTATCTTCCTGAAGAAGATATCCACCGTTTCCGCCAGCATCTTCATAGATTCAAATAATGTTTGAACAGGACAGTGTTCTGACTTCTCATGTAGTTATATCTTTTGTTTATCTTCGGCATAATATACAAAAACAGTACGTCTGCTACCAAAATGACCGTGTATGTTACATAGCTGTCATTTTACAGTCATAGTATATATCACATTTCAGAGCTAATTGCGTGCATTCATCAGAATATCACCAAGGCAACCGTTGACCAAATACCTTCCCTGTATACAGCACTGTCATACATAAGAATCTTGTGTGTCCTGTAGTTTACTGCATTGTACTTTTCCGTTAATGTACGGCAGCAGACGACAGTTTTCATCCATTTCATCCACCTCATGAACCTCATCCATAACACTGTGACCTGAATCCGTGTCGGAGTGTTCATATGCAGGGTTTGTGTGCTCTGAAAGTCTCCGCAATCTTTGCTCCGTGTCCTCACCATTCAACCAGTACGTGGGTACCTCTCCTTTACCCTGCAATGGTCATAATTCGATGTACATTTACAGACAAACAATTAATGGTGTTTAATAATTAGTTTTAATTAATAATTATATGTGGTACTTATATCCCATTGGCCAGAGAGTGGTCGCTATGATTGTACGTTAACTGCCAACATTATAACTTAGCTTCTTGACCCATTTACCAAGAACCATGGATGTACCATCTTCAATGTTATTTGAACATCCAAAGAGTCCACAAATACAATATTATTGGGCAATTATTGAAAATTCGCTCGTATTAACCATGCAGTTTTTAGGTAATATAATATACCTTCCCCAGTACTATTTTGTGTGAAGCTTATTCTTGTTTAGCCACACATTGCAGGTTTGTTTCTATGCTGACCTCCTGCACTGTGTAACCTCCTCATTTATCAAGCAGTTGTTTGTTTATCAAAAGATCACAAACCTTCGTGGACAGGAGGAGTATACGAGTATCGTAATTTATTATGCAGCTGTGTATACAGTGTAACTAGATCAAGTACTAGGCTTCTAATGTATCAAGCTGTTCATTTACTATATTTTTCTGTAGATATCATACCTTCATGGACACAAGTCCCCTGTACTCTAAGGCGTAGCCTCCTAATTTATCAAGTAATACCTTGCATTGTTCACTGCAGTGAATCTTTAACTCTGAAAATAAAGAACAGGTCAAATATTTGAATAGACAAATCATTTACTGTTATACAATAGATCGGCAACTTTAGCTGGAAACTATGACACATCGCATGGAATCTAGTATTTGTGTTGATAGAATTTGAGACCTTCTAACATCATGAAATTTTCATGAAAAAAAGAGACTGATTTAACCCTCAGAATAATGTGTTACATTGCTGGACATACTGTTCACTTACCTATCCCATTAGACTCCATTCTCGATGCTGTGTTCACTGTATCCCCAAATAAACAATATCGAGGCATCTTTAGCCCCACCACGCCAGCCACACACGACCCAGAATGAATACCAATTCTTAGTTTCAGACTATGACTTGGTCGGTGTTTGATTTTGAAAGTTTTCATAGCTTCCAGCAAGTTCAAGGACATGGACGCTATCTCTCCCGCGTGATTGTCCCCGTTCCTGATTGGTAACCCTGAGACCACCATATAAGCGTCACCGATTGTCTCAATTTTATACACATCAAAACTGCCAATAATGGAATCAAAGCATGTATAGATATCATTTAGCATGTCAACCACCTGCATAGGCGTGCTGGCGGCCGATATCGCTGTGAATCCTACGATGTCGCTGAAGTAGATTGTGACCGATGAATACTGTTCTGGAATTACATACTGCCCTTGTTTCAGTTGCTCGGCAACTGACCTAAAGAAATGTTTTCAAATTCTATTAGAAACTCGTGGTTCTAGAATTGTGTCACAGACATCTACGTTTTATAATAATTATTTCAAAACATGGTCTGAAAATTGTGAAATGTAACATACTGGTATTAAATTCTAAAGTTACAAGTGCATTCTAAGACCAATCTCCAGTTATGTGAGATTCTCAAATCACAAATAGCACGGTATGTCAACACTGTCATCGGGTGGCCACAACATTTTTTTGCATACATGTTTATCTTACTTTGAACAATTGGCAAAATTGATATTTATCAATCTCCAGTTCTGTGACGGAGGTAAATATTCTCAGGACATTAATGCTACATGTGGCGGCAATAACTTTGTAATCTGGTGACCACAAGAGATCTGTTGTACTTGCATGTTTGTCTAATTTGGCAAAATGTGATTTTAATGTAAAGGCACCTACTTTGGTAGCATGCGATGAAGTAATATTTCTGTTCGTTTCTTTTCTTCCCTGAGTTCCTGTGTTCTCTCCGATACCAAACTTTCCAAACTGGTAGCATACTTTTCCATGATTGCCAACATGTTGTCAAATATATTCACACTCCTACAAATACACACAGGCATAAGAATCATCCGGATGAAGGATACTAATGCTATATTTTTTTTTAAACAAAGAATTCAGTTAAAATGAAGATCACCTGATGTGTTCAGAAAGCAAGCTATGTCATTACGCGATCGCTTACGTGAAGGAATTCACATGAAGTATGTATCTAAAAAATATATCAATGAAGGATGGTTCCAACATTCTGAATACAGCTGTTAATCTCTGCCAGAAACCAAGACACGATGGGTTAGGCATAAACTTTAACATGCTGTTTGCAAACAGTCCCGTTGGCACTGATTTGTAAGTTTTAAATAGTATAATTCTTGCAGAATAAAAATCGCCAGGTATGATCCCACCCGCGTGTTCAGTAATTCAAAAATGAGTAGATTCAAAGTAAGACGTGTTATATTTTTAATAATATTGCTTACAGTCCCTCCTGCAATGGCCGGAGCTTTATTCGTATATTTTTAAACTCCGGTCTGTCATCTGGGTTTTCTGCCCAACATTCCTGCATTGTTTTTAGGATGAAGCTCTCACACTTAAGTAGTACCGTACTCGGCCTGTAGATGACGTCACCTTCAGGAAACTTCACTTTGTTAATGATTTCTGAAAATACACAGCATGAAGTTGGAAACAGTACTGGATAGCACAAAGTTTTCAGAACCAACAAGAATTAACATTGCAGGAAATGGAAAAGGCCTCCTGAAGAAATAATTTATTAATAACTGAAAATACAATATATTAACTAATAATTTGCACCAACAAAAGAAAAGTGACACTTAAAACAATTATATTTATAATTGCAATTAATAATTTTTAACATAAACTGAAAGTCATTAGTAACCTGATCCCAAACTAAATAGTATCAAGTAATTTCCAAATTTGCTAAAAAAAGCGGGAAAATTTGCATCTTCATGAAAGTTCATACGAATAACTTTTGCAGCAGTACTGAAGTATCCCATCGGAACAAAGAGCCTCCAGCTCTGGAGGTCATTCTCCTCTACTGCTTTGAATAGAAAATGTCTAAAAATATTCAGTCTCCAGCAGAATTTCTCTAAACTTGAGAAGCATACATTTATATTATCATGACACTTGCAACATTTACCTACCTTTGTTACTATGAGGAGGATGTCCCCACGGTTCACATCGACCAAAGATTTCGTGAAGAATAATGGCAAAAGAATATACATCTCCTTTTTGAGTTCCTCGAGATGGAGGGCTCGCATAGTGCAATAATTCAGGAGCTCGCCATAATAGTTCTGGAGTGGTATAAAACACAATTATCACGTTTACAATGTCAATTCAACGAGTTAACACAAAATCCTAACACTACTGGTATTCTATACATACTGCATAGCTTATACACAGCATTCAGTAATTTCACATGA
This sequence comes from Phoronis ovalis, assembly GCA_028565635.1. NCBI lineage: Eukaryota > Metazoa > Phoronida > Phoronidae > Phoronis > Phoronis ovalis. The sequence continues at coordinate 1,065 of JAOXYB010024859.1, read as the reverse complement.
CAGTTCCTTCTATCATTAGAAGCATGATATAAATTGTTTAGTACAATATACAATTAGATTGTGAACCTGTTAAACCTGCATAAATCTTTATTTTATCTCATTTAAATTCTGATGGTGAAAAGTATTTCAAATGTAAAATGATTTAATAACTGAAATGCCTTTTTTGCACAGGCAACCTGCACCTGTCCAACTGTAACTGTGGCGGAAAGAGGTCACATGATCTCTGTCATAAAGGCTAAACCTGGTTTAGATCATTACAACTCACAAAGGAACATTTACTTACTGGCATAATATTTTTCTTCGCTAGAAACATATCTCATGTCGTTACTACGGAGATTGTGAAGACCAAAGTCACAGATCTGTAGCACCCAGCGACTGTCCACAAGGCATTTTGTTGATTTAAGGTTACCGTGGGAGACAATGTCGCTATCATGTAAGAAGCACATGCCTTTGGTTAAATCACTGACTAGAGAGGCAATAAACATTTCGTCCAATCGGATGTCTTTGTTACTCAGGATATCCTGTAATGTTAAATTATATGACATTATCAAAATGTCAATTCATCGTCACCACAATACTGAAAGTAACATAATATTTTTTTAATTCTTTTGGGTTAAATAACAAGTTGTGTTCATCACGATACTGATATAATATTACGTTTATATGTGTGAGGTATGGTTTTTCTGTGAAACCGGTTGTAAGCATTGTAGTACTGTGTAATTGCACCTGAAGAATTGTTCGGTGCTATAAGTGGACAATGCACTTTAAGAAATTATTTTCCTATCATGCTAGTGTTTTATCTGTTTTCCACCAGGTGTGAAAGCTATTTTCCTAATGTATGTAAATTCTTGTTCTCTAAGTGATCTTTTTACATAATTTTATATTATCTCAGCTCACACCAAGTGGTCCTTTAGAAAGACATTGGATCATGTGAACTCACCCTAAAGTATCATCTAGTACAATACTGTATCATCTCAGCTCATCAAGCCATCCTCCATCACAACAAAACATCATGTGAACTCACCCTAAAGTATCATCTAGTGCAATACTGTATCATCTCAGCTC
>JAOXYB010024848.1:0-16121 GCA_028565635.1 Phoronis ovalis | reverse complement strand
AGTTTCCATGACTGTTCGCACAGCTCACAAGTCAGATTATCAAGAGCTAGTGCAGAACGTCATGAACCAGGACTAATCTCGTTGCAGATAGCAGTAAGTTTGGCACATGGCTTATAATAGATTTTTGTTATTTTGGAGATATTATACAATGCTATACCATTTGTGTGAATAAAGATCAAAGTGCATGTAATATTAAGTTAAAGGTAATGTGAAGTTAGATGTGTACCAAAGACAATACAAATAACGTACATAGCTAGTACATGGTCGCAAAACAGTAATCTAGTTGGCAATACTGGATATAATACCTTTTGTTCATCATTAAACATTGGAGACTCAACATTTGCTTCTTGTTGTAGCTGCTTAGCAAGCCTGTAATAAAAAATACAGGCACCATTTAGCAACTATAATTGTCTGACACCCAGACAGACTTGGTCCTTTGGCTTTACATACATCACGCTTCATACCTCAGGCACTCTATGTCATGGTGCTAAAGTCACAATTAACAGTAAAAACATAGAGGGTAAGAATATACAACAAATATCTACACTAAAACAGGTCCATAGCCATAATACAATTATATACATTACTCATAGTCATACTTTCATACGTATAGTCTGTCGTACACACACCTAAGATAAACATCTATTGCCTCTACTGGTTGACCCCACAGATCAAAATCGGTTCCTTTCTTGAATGCAGTATGCCAGGCTGCAATAAATTTGTTTCTTTCACTAACTGAATCACTCATAACTAAGGACAACAAAGACTGAACATGGTTTTCCAGTTTCCTTCGTTTATATTTTACAGTGCATTATCGCACTGACTAGTTTCGCACTAAACTTATTTAAAAAAAAGTTACAGTTACAATTTAAGGTAATATAATTGTTATATATTAATAAAGCTGTTTTTCACATTACGTTAGCAATGCTAAGTTAAGCAATGTGTGAAGAAAAAATTACTAATTTGCGGTACTGAATAATGGATTATTGTTGATGTTACTTGGTAATGAATTCTTCAGTAACCGTTTTTTATTTTTTCTAAATGAAAATGATTCGTTTATATAAATTGTCCTACTGTTTCATGAAAATATTTTCTAATGTAAATATGAAATTATTTCAATCTTTGATTTTGAAATTGTGTCTTTTAAAATTGGGAATTATCATAAGCTGACTATTATCAAGGGACAAAAGATTTTGAATGGTGCAGTTTGCTGAACACTTCCAGACAAAACTATGAAGGTAAGTGTTCAAATTACCATGCCATACCTTATGTCACCATAAAATTAGACTGTCCACATATCGTGGAAGGTGAGTATTTTGTGTTGAAAGTAACACGAATTTAAAATATTTATTCATTTCATAGATAACCTTTATTATTGTTAATCCAAACTTCCTCATTTTAACCAATCCTTTAGTCTTTACATATCCTGTGGACATTTGCCAGTAGTTAACATAATTAATTTCAATAGTGTTAAGTGCATGAATAACTCTTGAATAAACAGGGAAAATGTTGGTTATTTTTTAAAGTCCGTGATTTCATTAGATTAAAAGTAAAACACTGATAACTAAAAGTATAACATTTATAATTTATGTGTTTTTGCGCCCATAAATTATCACATGGCCATGGGACTCATCTGCAATATAACATTTTAGGGTTTTATAATTATTATTAGCTCGCCATTAAAGCTTATCTGACAGAATCGTTGCTCTTTATATTGATCTTTTGGATATATTTAAACTGACTAGAGACTATTCCTTTCTGTACAACCCACAGCTGTGATCATAACTTAATATTGTGATAATATAAAACAGCTTATCAAAACCTCTTGATAATTATAATTTTCTTGCATTAAAGCTTGGTTAAAAAATAGGAAAGTATCTTCAATGATGTGTCTTTATTGATGTTACTGTAATGTACAAATTATGCATTAAAAATTAACATGTCATTGCTTTCCAAGAATTGTTTGTTTGTCAGAAATGTGGAATGGAACTGCTGTTCATTTGGGTAATTAGTATTTCTAACTTTGTTGCTAGATATTGAAATTATATTTTAAAACTATAGATATTGTGGACATCTTTATATGAGTTTATTAAATGTTAAATATTATTTAACCCTCCCTTAAACCATTTTGCATTAAAAAATATGAAGTAGCTAATTAACTAATCAAATGTAATGTTGTCAAATGTAATGTATAGTTTATCGTCACATATAACAGGGTATGAGTCATTCAGGAAAACAGATTAGGAATAGCTAGCATATTTTAAGTTATGACCTTGATAATGTTTATGAGCTATCATAATCATATTCTTTAGCAGATAAGTAGGTAGAAAAGGTCAAAATCTTAGTCTGTTTAATCATGATTTATTATTTAGGTAGTTCCATGTTGGTTTCTGGACAAAATAAAGTAAAAAATGTTTGCTGTATTAATTCATTTTACATTCTGTTTAAAAGAAGTAAGAAAAAGTGTAGCATTATGATGATTCAGTTTTTCCGTTTGTAATCAGTACATTAATTATCAATTTTGCTGTGTAGTTTTGTACTTCATGTATTATTATCATAATTTAAAATATTAGCAATTATTTCAATTTTTTTTAAAATGATACTATTTTTAGAATTTATCAGTTTAAATTTTCATTTTCTAGCATTAAAGCATTACGAATTGTTAATTCTTGTGCAAGAATCTTATTAATAAATTTACTTTTCAACTTCCCCACACCTGATGAATCTTAAATTCAATTCTGTTTTTTCAAATTTTTATTAAGAACTGCCCTTAATTTGATAATTTTAATGTGAATGGTTTATTGTTAAGGTAGCTGAGTTCATACTGCTAGTGAATGAATTTATGACCATTAAAAGATCAAAGGATTCAAGGTAAAAAAGCACATGCCATGAATGCTGTACTAATATATATTTCTAAATATTTCAAGGTTAACAGAATGTATGAGATGGGCTGACTCACAATGACTTAAGTGTGTTAAGAATCCACCATGTCGTCTGAAGATCTCCTTCAGCCTGGCCAAGTGGTCAAAGACAGGTGGAAGATGGCAAGTACAGGGGTTCCACTGAAAACAAATTAGAATTATGTTTAAACATTGACCTTAGTGTTTTCCACAGCTGACAGTGAAGAAGAATAGATGAATTTTGCACAAAAAAAACTTGCTACCACTCAAAATATTAAAAAATGGTTTCAGGAGAACACAGTACATCTTAGTAATATCAGCTATTTCTTTTTTATTCAAAAAAGTGAACGTCTTCAGACAAAGTTGCATTTTCAATCTCATCTTTACATAAACTTACAAAAAGTTAGTTGAGCAACAAAATCAATTCTCAGTTTTATTTTACTTAAGGTGAGAAAGATTGGTGGTGGTGGGTTCGGAGAAATCTATGAAGGCTTAGACATGGTGTCCAAGGAGTCTGTGGCCATGAAATTAGAATCTGCCAAACAACCCAAGCAAGTGCTGAAAATGGAAGTCGCCGTTTTAAAGAAACTTCAAGGTAATGTTGAGGCTATGATTTCTTGGTACTGCAATGTTAAAAAATTAACTATCGTCGAAATTCACTAAATAAATCTATTGTTATTCCTCATTAAAAAAATCTATTTCATTAACAGCAGCCTGGGATAAAACTAAAAAACATACTTGTCATACTATTGATTTGGTTTGGTTTGTAATTATCCATATTTAGTGTTTGCAACAACTATGTCAAGTATCTACAATTACATTTATGATGTGTCTCCTTTTCCGCAGGTAAAGATCACGTATGTCGATTTATTGGTTGTGGACGCAACGACCGATTCAACTATGTCATCATGTCACTTCAAGGCAAAAACCTAGCAGAATTACGCCGCAGTCAACCTAAAGGATCTTTCTCACTCAGTACAGCTTTGCGACTTGGTGTGCAAATCCTTGATGGTATTCAAAATATACATGATGTGGGATTTCTACACCGGGATGTTAAACCTGTAAGTGTTATACCTTAATCTTCATCAATCACAGATAGTATGATAATTAATTTTTTTTTAGCACTTGGCAGTCAAATTGGTAATGATAAGTAACTTGTTGTACACGACATTAAATCAATCTCCATTTATGTTTTACTTTTATGCTATTACTATTTGACTCTTCTAACAAATTAATGATGATATTAGCCAGAAAATAAGTACTTTCTTATATAGGGAATGCAGTAGTTATCAATATTACGTTTTCTGTTCCTCAGTCTAACTTTGCCATGGGCCGTTTATGTAGCAACAATAAAAAAGTATTCATGTTGGATTTTGGCTTAGCTCGACAGTACACTAACTCAGCAGGAGAAGTGAGAACCCCCAGAACTGCAGCTGGATTCCGTGGTACTGTTAGATATGCATCAATGAATGCTCACAAGAACAAGGTAAGGTAACCTACAGGGAGCGGAAATAGTATTGTTATTACTGATAAAGAATAAAGTTGGATTTTGAAAGTTTTTTAATTTCAAAACACTCCATGATTTAAATCTAGACATGGCATTTTTTTTGAAAGTTTAATGCTTTGTCATCACTTAAAATTCATTGTGGCATACATGTAATGCTTATCAAGTAACTTGTTGTTACAGGAAATGGGTCGCCATGATGATTTATGGTCTTTGCTGTACATGATGGTAGAGTTTGTTACCGGTCAGCTGCCATGGAGAAAAATCAAGGACAAAGACCAAGTTGGTCAAATGAAGGAAAACTACGATAATTCAGTCTTTCTTAAACATCTCCCATCAGAATTTGGCATGTTTCTGGATCATGTCTCTGCATTAGACTATTTTGATAAGCCGGACTATCAGATGTTACATAACTTGTTTGAACAGTGCGCTAACCGTAAAGGAATAAAAGAATCAGATCCATATGACTGGGAAAAGAGCTATGGTGATGGTTCCTTAGCGACTACAAGCACTACTACACCACCTGTTGGAACACGGCCAACTGTGGGAATGCAAGGGTTAGTTATCAGCACTATCAGAGAAACTCGGAGATTCAAAGTGATCTTCAAAGAAATCATGTTCTTCTTCAGGGAATCTAGAATAATCCTTAGAATACCAACTGTGAATAAATTAGTAAACTTTTCTTTAATCTTGTTTGGGCTTTAATACATAAAAATTGTCAATTCCCATGGAACGTGTATAATACAGTATTTTGTGGATAATGCTGATTAATTTGGTGCAGGTACCAAGCAAATTTGATTTTGTTTATATTTATAATGTGGCTTTATTTATAATTAGATTCTTTTTTGATATTCTTTACTAATTTGTATGATCCTCTCCAGTAAGGTGAAACATAATATCTGCAAATAAATGTTTTTTGTCATATCTTGGTAAATCATATGCACATCAAGTTTGCACACAAATGTTACAGAAAATGAACTATATGTTAGAGCAAGAATCCTGTTTGTTCACTAGATGTATCCATATTTCATTATTAGGAAATAATATTTGTGTTTTTCTTTGCAGGGCTCCGCAAGGTGGGGGTCCTTATACACCTGGTTCCCATGGTAAAGCTGCGACAGAATTAGCTTTAGACGATAATCTCAGTTATCATGAAGAAGAAAATAAAAATGATGCTGTGATACAAAAGAATGGAGAAATTCCACTTGGACGTGCAATCTCTCCAAAGGAAGTGCTCAAAGATAGACAATTAGAACTCCTTACCAAAGAAGTATTATACTTGTCACCAAGAAAAACTAAAGAACAAAATATGCACAAAGACACTGTGGAAAGTAAGAAAGAAAAAGATAACTCTGTAACTACTCCAAAAAATGTTAAAAGGAAACTTGATGTTGGTGATAATATTATGACAGATACTGCAAAAATGCAAAATATCAAATCAAGTTTAAAACGTCAGAATGCTGTCTTAGTTAACACCAAATCTGATGCAAATTTAGCCGTTTTAGAGAGTAAATTAAAAGAAATTTTAAAATCTGGAAATAATGATTCTCAAGTATCAGAGAAGAAATCTCAAAAATCATCTGTGAAAGAAGTCGGGGAGTTAAAGGACAGGAGTGTGAAATCTGATACAGACGAGATGAATGGAAATGAAGAAGTTGATATAAAAGAAAATGCACCATGCACTGATAAACAAAAAGTCGCTTTTGTTATTGTGGATGATGTAAAATTAAATGGTGACACTAAGTCTGAAGATGGTGCTAATATTGTAGCCAGTATAGAAAATACAAATAAACACGTCAGGGATAATTCTTCACCAGAAAACGCTCCAGCAAATTTTAGTCATCTTAACGGCAGTGCTGTAGATATTCTCAAAGAAAATGATCATGCAGAGAAAGAGATGAAAAATGTCCTGAAAAATAGTAAACTTTTAGACTATAAAGAAACTGAATTGCCTGTTAATAATAGTTCTCACAATACAGGAGCCAAAAGTAGCCAAAATGGTACAATTCCGATTATGAAAGAGGATAAAAATCAAAAATGTTTATTTAGGAACCAAAATAATGCTGATCAAAATGAAATTATAGTTATATCTGACAATTCACTGGAAGATTTCAAACACCATGAAACCAAAGTAAAAATTGCTCAAGACATTTATATTCATGATAGTATTAGTGATAATCAGTCTGCTGAAAATGTTGAAGAAAACCAAACAAATATCTATGGTGATGAAGTGGCGACCCGTGCTGCTCCATTTACTCAAGCAAGTCAATGGATTGTTTCCATGGATAATAGTGAAGAAGATGCTGAGGAGCCTGATGGTAATTGGGAAATTGTTCAGATCCCGCCAGAGGTCAAAGGTCAAAGAAAAGGCAGCATAAGTTCTCAAGGTTTAAATTTTAATGAAAATAATGTTTCAATAGAGGAAAATGCTATACATAGAGATGTGAAAATAAAATTTGATTTGAAAGACTCTGGCAGTTTGGATAACGATGATGGTCAATGTAAAGAAACAAAGTTATCAGAAGATCTCATAGAGAAAGAAATAATTGATAATTCTTCTGATGAAGGGCCAATGGTTGTTGATAAGCAGCAGAACAGTTCCTTGAATGTGGAAAGAAGATCTGTTGCAACTGAAAAAGATTCTGAAAGCAAGTTTGTTACTGCAGATGTAGGTTCTGATAAAATGGCTTTTCATACAGAGAAAAATGCACCTTTCTATATTGCTGGTGGTCATTCTAAAGAAAAGCAACCTCTACTTTTAGGTACTGTTTCTGATATTATGATAAAATCTGTCACCACTGAAGAGGACTCTGCTGACATTAAAGAATTTCATTCAGTTGACAAAGAACCTTTGCCAAAAATTAATGAAGAACAGCTTCAGGACAAACAGCAGGTACTTGAATCAGGGGATAATGCCATTTTGCAATTACAACTTGACACATATGAGATAAACTCTACAAGTGATAAGGATAATCTGAGTATTCAAACTGAGAAACCGAAAGTTGATAATAAACACAATGTAACAGTAGCAGTAGCAGTAGCACAAGAACAAAATGATCGTAAGATAAACTGTATAGGCCGTGTGCATACTGAAAAGGAAAATAACAGCAATTTGGAAAAAGTGACTGTAGATAAAGTGGAAACTATTATTGATAGTAAACCTATAATTGTAAGTGATGATAGTGAAAAACATTATGCAGAAATTCAAAAAGAAATAAGTGATGACAGTTTTACGCCGAATAATAAAATTAAGTTACGCAAGAAATTTGCAAGAAGTCGCACATTTGAAAGTGCTCAGGATGCAGACGATGAAAAAAGTGAAAGTAACTGTAAAAAGCGGGAAAGTTTTGAAGAGTTCGATGATTATGAAAATCGTGCTGACATGAAGCGAGAATGTGGTGTCACTGACATAGATGATTATTATGAAGATGATTTTGAAAGTGAGGACAAATCATCCTGTTTAAGAGATAACGAACATCATTATGTAGACCTAGTACTTAAAGCGAATGAACATAAAAATAAATCATCGGCTATGCAACCAAAATGTATTGAGGATATAAGTAAAGACAAGGTAGAAACTAATGCCTTTAAGGACAAAGATAATATGCCAAAATGCAGAGTTGATATAAAAGAAGCAGGTAGTTCTGGGGAAGGAAGTAAAAAAGATTTGACAACACCTCCGTTTGATATAAACAGTCCACAAAGATCACAAACGCCAGACTTGTTCTCTGACAGTGATCACATGAATCTTGTTCAGAAACCTGAAGTTGTTGATGATTATTCAATTTTGCATAAAGGAAGATCCGAAATTCTGAATGAGAGTTTATTGGAAAGTAAAACTAGCACAGCCCAAAAAAGTGATATTCATTTAGTGGCTGGTGAAACTAGCGGTATACCAGAGAAAATGCATTCTAGCCAAAGTCTTAATAACAGTGATTCACATGCTCAGGAAGATGCTGAAATGTCGATAGAGTCAGCAAGTAGTAAAAAGATATCTGTGTCAAAGAGCAGGTCAGTTTCAAAGGAATTGGCCAATGTAATTGTTCAGAAAAATATTATTGAAAGTACAGATGATGTGTTACAAAACTTTGAGGGAACTTTAGTAACTGTAACGGAATTGGTCGATAACACACCAGAAAACAGAGAAATGTTTAATGCTAAAACTAGGGTTAAAGACATGCTTACAGATAACCTAAATTCAAATGATCATATTGAAGATGTATATTTGGAAAACAGTGGCAGAAATTTTAAAGATGTAAACCATTCAGAATCAGTATTGCCAGTTGATGACACAAGATGTGTGTCTCCTAATACCAAACAAGTACATTTAGATAACACTTTAGGTGTGGACAACTGTGATGTATTAAATCACAATAATGTAGAAAGTGAGGGCGGTAATGTTATTCCCCATGTAAACATTTCACAGCTTATAACTAATGTACCAAGGATTGCTTCAGCTCCTAACCAATCCGTATCAATGTCAACTCGAAAACAAGGTATCTTACAGGCACCGCATAGAAATGTTTCAGAATTTCCTTTAAAGGTCACAGATGAACATTTGAACATTGCTCCTCTGGTTAATCTGCAGCAAATGCATGATGGCTGTGTTATCGTTCCTAGACCACCTGCTGCTGGGGCACCCAGGGGTACCGTGTCTGCTAGGTAAGTCATAGTATGTTCCTGTTTTTAATTTGTGCTGCCTGAAAATGACATTGAATAGGCATTTCTGTTAGTATGTGTGTATTTTGTTGCTTGTGTATGTAAGTATTGTGTATGTAAGTATTTGACATGCTTAACACTAGACAGCTCATGTGGTAGGATTATTTTTACTGTAATGAAGGTTTTAAGTGGCAAATAAATAAAAATGGGGTAATTTCATTTTCTAATTTGCAGAACTGCCGACTTGTATGTACTGTTTTAACACAAGTTGTTACTGCTGGCTCTGCTGTAGAAAGTTACAAAACATGTCATGGTTAACCCATATAGAAATAATAGTTTTCAATTACTTTATTGTTAGACTTCACCAGCACAGTGATGCTAACATGAGAATGTTGTATCATCACTAATGTTTTATATGTTACATACTTTTATTGTAGACGAAGACGATACAAGCCAGCTTCAGCTGCTCCTACACCTAGAGATTCTAGTTTATCTTCTCCAAGGAAATGACACGTTCTGGTAAATATTTCAATCATAGCAGTTTCAATCAAAAATTACATGATTCATGCTGTCAGATTAACACTTCTCTTATAAACTGATTTAGTTAAATAACCTTTAATAGCTGTACATTACAATGCACTTGTTTTAAGAAGCATGTTTTGATAAGCTTATATGTAAATGTGGCTTCTTTTCAAGAGAAGATTTGTTAGGTTACATAATGAAAAGAGGCTTTAATGGTCAACTTCTTTTACTGGAATTTACCATACTTTTCTTCTTAATTTACTGTGATTTTAAATTTCCTGCGTTTTACATTTTAGGTTAGTTATTGAAGAGAATGGGATAAGTGTTTGAATGTTTGAAGGTGTTTGTTGAAGACAAAAAGCAACGTGTAAAAAACATTAGACCTTATCTGCTAAATGTGTTGCTTTTTAATCGGGATGTTTTGGCAATTTGCATGTCTTCCAAGTATATGTGACCTCATGCTTTACAATGTTATTGCTACCCATTTATAAAAATGATTTGTATTCAAAGTAGTGAACAGATGTAAACTTAGCTTTTGCAGTGGTACGTAATAAGATCATTACTGTACAAAGTTACAATTATTTCACTAATGTACTTTGATTAAAACATTACCAGAATGTCGGTGAATTCCTCTCACTATACACTTCAATGAAGGCCCCACCCTCAATGCCTTCAATCAGCAGCTTGTAGACAATATAATAATTTGAAAAGTACAGCTTTAGATCGTCAGCTCCACCTAGGGAATATCACTACACTAAACATTTCTACTGTATTAATACTGTATTAAAGTGATTACTCTTTAACAATTAGTATTACTCTTCAAAGATGAGAATACTTTTTTGTAATTTGCTGCAATTTGGAAGATGTAAGCATGAAGTTACTGGAGACTTAGTTTGAATAAAAACTAGAATATGTTTCTTGTTTTCTTAAGTCATATGGTTGTATGGTTATTTCATCTTTAAAAAAATTGTCTTATGATATATATGTGTGTTGAGTTTGATTATTAATTATTCTTGCCTCTCAGTTATACATTTGTCATTGGAAATCTGAGATATACAAAATTTAACATATTATTTAGAGAAGCTTAAATGATTTTGTGCAGTAAGATGTTTTATAGCTTTTGTGTCTTAAATCATTCTATTCTGCAACCGTATTATAAACAGTTTACTCTGTTAATTTATATCATTGGAAAATTAGATTATCGTGCATTTAAGAGATTCTAGACAAACTGCCCGAGGTATATATAAAACATGTAGTATATGATACAGAATGTAAGTTTATCTTGTATATTGCATTACTAAAAGTTTAAACATGCAATGTTTACACTTTTGTTGTACATATTATGTATATAATATACTTAAGTTATTGGCAATATAATGTGAAATATTACTACAATTGTTTTGACATTTTATAAGACCCTACGTAGAGACAGAATCGGAGATGCTATTTACTCTAGAATAAAAGAAACTTTGTGCTATATACGTCTGCCATGCTTGGTTTCTCAAGTATTTTCAGGTAATTTTATATATATATAATAATATATATATATATATATATGTAAACGGAATTTTGTGGACACAATAGTTTGGTTATGACACCAATTTATTGTTTATCTTTATCACACCCTCAGAGATGCTAGACTACTTCTTTGAGTTCTTCATTTCATCTGTCATGTTTTATGATATCTTCATCATATTTTCCTCAGTTCTGCCACCTATTGGTATAAATGGTACGTCCATGGTGTGACTGGTGACGTCATTGCATCAGTGCACATGCGCGACTTTAATGGCCGCAGTTTTCAGATGTCCGCAGAATTTGGCACTTGTGGATTAATTTGGCGAAAATAGTGAATGAAAAATTATCACATAAAGATCGGTTTGTACAGTTAATTAGTTTCATTTCGTAGATATGTATAAAATGAGTGAACTTCGTGAAAATACGTAGCAGAGTTGAAAGTTTACAATATTTCCGGCAATAGACTAAACAAACTCAAGTCAAGGAGTCCAGGATTTAATATTTGGTTTAACCTTCAATGTCAGATGTCCAGAGAGGAGTGCTAAAGTGCAAGATCATTAAATCTTAAGCCACACATTTTCCCCGTAGCAATGGCTTCAAAAACGGCAGTTCAAGCAGCAGAGAAGCAAAAAGGTTTGTACCAATGTGCAAGATGTCGCTTTTGACACTCCAGAACATCTGCTTTACCTATAGTATTAGTAAATTTATACAGAAATTACGAATGTCGATATTAGACTCGATATTAGACTTCAATTCCGTGTTGGTTTTCGGTCGATTCCATAAAACTTTATATGTGATGAATCGTTGCAGTTGTACGTGCGTGTGAGGTGTGTGGATACCACTAGAAATACTGTGGTTTGCCTTCGGCGGAGCCGTAGGGTCATGGCCCTGATAGTGTTATCGAGTTGAAGCTTTTCAACTAAAATTTTTCTTCCAAGACTCACTTCCAAGAATACCAGAGACAGCATTTTTTTGGTTCGAAAAACCAACTGCATTTAGCACTATTTGGACCATGACCTATGGCTGTGTCACAGGCAAACCACAGAACTGGAGAGAAGTACGTAATTGAAAATAGATAGACAGAGAGACAGACATCACACTTAAACACATTTGCTGTTAAACGCATTGCTCTCCAGTCTGAATCCAAACCATTCAGATTTCCATGTCCTGGCTACCATCCCAGTGGGTGGGCAGTTCAGTATCATTATTCACCAGGTATTTACACACTATCAAAGGTGTGGTACTACCAATGAAAGTATTAATATTCTTGGAATTGCGCTTTTAAATTATTAAGCATTGCCAGGAGATGAGCTGTAAATGTTACATTTCAAGGCTGTTGCATAGGTTTACTGATTGCATACCTTTCACGGGTGTTGCATATGTACCAAGTGACCTTTTAGATTATCATAAATGGGGATATTGAATTGGTGATAAATCTAGGGTTGGGCTGTACTCACATTTCTGATAAGGCCTGTTATGTCCTTCTACAATTAAGCTGGCATTATGATTTAAGCCTCATGAATATCTGTACTAAACTAAATTGTTTTGTTATTCTAGGTACTTATATATGTATAATACAATAATATAATACACTAACTTTTCATATGTACTGAAGAAATTTACAGTTCATGATACTCACATAACTTAACCTTTTGAGGATACTTCTTGACACACCTATATGTACATTTTATGTAGACTATTACCTGTGAAACATCAATTATTTTTATATGCAGGTGACATTTTCAAGGTCAGTACAGGACAACAGCACCATAAAATATCATATTTTTGAAGATGTGAAATAATTCACACTGACAGGAAAACAATGAGTTTGTTTTAAAGCACAAATGCTTGTATGATACAGTATGATCATGAATAAAACTTGATATATTGTTTTTATATTAGATTTTATCAGCCTAATTTTTTATTGTGTCTCAGCATTTTTGTAATATTTGATATTTAGGAATGTGACACCTTGACCCGGATTCTACATACAAAACAAACCAATTTGCCATTCAGGTTTATTTCCTGGTTGAGTGAAGTGTTGAAAATGTTATAAAGAATAAATTCCTATAAAGAACTTTTCTTTAAATATTTTATGAAGATAAATTTTGTGCTTGTGAAATCATGATGCCTATTTGGAACAATATCATTGTTCTAAAATGTTATTCAGAAATGCAGGCAACCTATTGGCTTTGTGTCAAATTGAGTTTAATAAGATACTGAACTGTGATTGATGAACACAGAGCATTGCTATGATATAATTCTCAATCTGTATATGCTGCACCCCGTATGCTGCTGGTAGTTGATCACAGAAAAGTATGTATAACCTTTTCAACCCATTCAGAACAATTTTCCATACTAGTATAGCATAAGTTACATACATCACATATCATTTGTTTATAAATGACTTTCTGATGCAAAAGTTTTATAGATGTTTATTTAAAAATGCATATACAAGAGTGTTACCTAGTTCTTTTTTTTTTTTTTACCCCAGACATATAAGGATGAAGTATCGGAGTTCTTCCTAATTACTAATGTTTGAAAAAGGTTTATTCTAGTATCTCACTTTGAAGAATTCAGCAAATAATGATAGAGGTATTTCACATTCACGAGTTGTCTGGATAGTTACTTCAACATTTCTTTATAGCTTTAATATTATCCTATTTATTCCAGTGTATAATATAAAGCATGCTGTACAGTTATGTTGGGAGGCATTAAATGGTTATCAAGTCACATGTTATTATATGAAACAATGGCTTAGGTAATTTCCTAAACAACTTCTGTTTAGCACTAAATGTCATGACTGATATCTAGAAAAATGATGCTGTAACCTTTCATACTAACACCATATGTTGTTTATTAAAGATTTTAGTTTTTAATTAACTCTTCAGTCATTAGTGGGGGAATTAAGAAATGTGGTGTTCAATTACTGTGACAAGATATCCTGCCCATTTACCTTGATTAACCTTTGTGAGGTTCCTGTTCAGTTATAATATGGTAGATGTTTTAATGATTTTTATTTTTCAATATATGGAAATTTGTTTTTGCTTACAGTAGTTATATTTTTTATACAGGAGGTGTAGTATGTAGTTTGAGTGGTTTAACCACTTATATTGACGCACTATTACATGACTGCTTGTTGCCAGTGTAAATTCATAATAGTGAAAAAAATTTCAAGAAGTGAGAATAGTTTTAGAATCAGCTTCAGAATGTTGTTAAGTGCTTTAACACAAATATGCATTGCTTTAGCTGTTTGTATTCCTACCAGGGACTGCATTGTTTAATACTGAATGCATACATTAACAATGAAGTATTTTTGCTGCCTGTATTGGCAAATGAAATGATTATGCAGATTTTGCTTGGTGAATGCATAGTCATCAGTGTATGACACATTTTGTAGTTAATGATCTTGCTATTCAGTCAATATTTCTAGACTTTAGGCAAATCGTACCATCTACACCAGCCTTTAATATATTTAATTAGATAAACGTACAATGAATGCTACTAATCATTATGCCTAAAATTAAAACTGACCCTAAAGTTTTTCACACCAAAAAATTTGTTTTCGTATTTACAACAAATACCTGTGTTGTTATTCTTTACATTGTGTCTTTCATGTTTTGGTCAATAAGAAAAAGTATTTCACATCTAATACCGGTTTTGTTTTTCTTTTCATTGTGTCTTTCATGTTTTGGTCAATAAGAAACAATATTTCACATCTAATACCAGTTTTGTTTTTCTTTTCATTGTGTCTGTCATGTTTTGGTCAATAAGAAACAATATTTCACATCTAATACCAGTTTTGTTTTTCTTTTCATTGTGTCTTTCATGTTTTGGTCAATAAGAAACAATATTTCACATCTAATACCGGTTTTGTTTTTCTTTTCATTGTGTTTTTCATGTTTTGGCCGATTTTTTCTTTACAAACACTTACCTACCCTAGTTTTTTCACACCGTTACACACACAACTTTTTATTTTAGGCCTTAGCCTATTCTTTGTGTTCTTCTTTGTGTTCTTCTTTTAATTCCGATATCTTTTATAGGTCATTGTAATTAAAGGAAAGAAATATTCAATAATCATTAAAATAATATATGTAATTGGAATTTGTCTGACGTTATTATTGATAGGTATAGATGGTTGGCGCTACTATATGTATTTTTGTTTTTTTTTTAAATATATATATATAAAATGTGAAAGCTATGCACTTGTGTTGTCTAGTCGTAGAAAGACAGGAAGAGGATCAGAGAAACCTGTGTGAAATCCAGAATATGGTCGTTTTCTAATACAATATTGATTTTTCCTGTCATTAATTTTGTAATGTTATATTAAACTTAATAACTCCGCATATTATTCTTCAATTTCTGGATATATTTACATGGGATGTGCAGACCATTCCACTTTTTTTCCCTTTGAGATGAAAGTATGTAAGTGTGATGTTTGGATGCGTTTTTGCCTTTGAAACTGGTGATTATATGCTATTGTTATTATTGCTCCTACAGACCTGTCAAGACGCCTGCAGGTGATGTGCACTCCGGCTGTGCACATAGCACTGTCATATGTAAATGCAGCCCTGGTACATCTTATTGATTTCTGTCAGTTTGCTTGTTGTACATTAAGTTAATATAATAGTTCAGCTGTGAGCTGATAGAAATAGGAAGTACTGGACCTGCTACCTACCATAAAGTATACATATGACACAAAATGTTTACTGATTAAACCAAGATGTGTTGATGACTGATCCCATTATCTATATGTTCCTCCCAGGATGTTTCTGGCTCAATCTAAGTACATTTATCAATATGCCTTTGCTGACAAATGTAACCTATATGCAAATTGTGGCAAGATATCATACACAAATACTTTTGCTGTTTAACGTTTATCTATTTGATCCCTCTGTTTACCAATCAAGCTTTTGAGTTGAGTAGGATTAAAGCCTGGGGGGGTACTCAAGGTTTTTTGACTACGGGGGATGTGCCGCGGAACCCAATCCAAAATTTTAGCTTGTGGTAGCAAACCCAAT
>JAOXYB010024847.1:0-32212 GCA_028565635.1 Phoronis ovalis | reverse complement strand
TAGATGGCTTTACAACTAAAGAAACTACATCATATGATGGGCATCTGTCTGCACCTGCAGACCTCTTGTTTTAAATGGTGAATGGTGATCTGTGGGGTATACACTCCCGTCAGGATTCTGTTTGGTCTATTTACTTGATATTTAATGTGGATGGAAAATTTTAATTGTTCATCACACCCAGATTTTTTTTCTAGTTTGCTGTTTTCAAGGATACTATTATTTACTTCTGATTCCATCTCATATTCCTGTTTAGTGTTGTTATTGCCCAAGTGGAGTACTTTACATTTGATTGCATTGAATTGAAACCCAGGAATCGAAGCTGCCAGCTGTTAGCCCAGCTTACCAGTCTATCTAGATCAATTTGTAAGATGCTTATATCTTGCAAACTCCCTATATTATTATAGACATTGGTGTCGTCAGCAAAAATTTGTACCACTGATTTCACTAAAAGTACTTCAGGCAAGTTGTTAATAAATATCACATTTTGATTCAGCCCAAAGACACTACCTTGCTGTAATCGAACATAAGGCCAAACTTCTTGTATTAACAGTAGATAAAGTAAAGTACTGAAACTAATTATAAATATCCAGCAATTCCTTTTTTTGGTGCATCATTATTTTGATCACGTTTTTACACGCAAGTTATGATATTGTATTGTATACATCGTTCAATCTTTGTATTTTCTAGAGATCCAGTGACTTCTGTTTTTTAAGTAGCAGATACAGTAGAAACTAAAGAAATTATTAGCTGCAACTTTCAAAACATATGGGATGTAACAGGATTTCAGAATGTCTGATGATTACAAACAAGATAGCTGCTCTATGACACCACCACTTTCTCCAATACACAAAGCGCCTGAGCAAATGGACTATGAATTTGCTATAGATACAGTAGAAAAGAGGCAGTTTGAAGAAGGTATCGTGAAGAAGGAATCTTATTTAGATTTGCATGTATATTTAAATAAGTCAATTTCTGATTATTTTTTTTTAAAAAGTCACATGAATCTTTATATCTGGTACCACATTTAATAGCTGGTGTAATAAGCAAGGTTAGAATCTGAAGTACAGTCAAACAAGATTATGTGAAATATTGGGAAATTTTGTGTGCCAGGTATATCTTGCAAACTGCTACTAATATTTCAAATGTTTGTACTCTTTGGCAGATTTTCTTTAGAAAAAGGACATTTATACTAAATTTAATGTGTAAATATATCCTAAATGATTAGATATATCAATTGTTATTTTTCTTAAAGATTTTCTTTCTGATGTACCTGCCTGTTTCACGTGCTGTGGAGAAACTAATCCAAGAGATTTCAAGGATGTTCATCGAGATGGATATTTAAAGCAGCAAACCCTGCACAGGTGAATTAATTGCAGTCTGAAAGCTTCTTTGTTAAAAAATACCTTTAATCTCCCATCTATCCCTAGGATTCTAAATAGCTCCTAACTGACAGCCCAATAAAAATATCAAATTTATGTCCATACTTGTTTGTTATACATTTGTTATATATTTCTGTTTGATTACACATAATTGACAATGGATTCTTTGTGTTGTTAATTAGCTAGTAGAAATGATAAATATTTAAATTGATTGACTGTTTCCCTGAAAAGTAGATGTGCTATATGAAAACTTACTTGTGTTTTTCCTTTATTTAGGTGCAGATAGTGAAATCATTTGTTTTCCTTGAAACCAAATGCAAAATACTGCTTTTTGATAGAAACCCATCATTTAATTGAATTCTTATTTTGTAGGATGTTATCATGTAATGACCTGGCTCCTACAGCATTTCAAACAGTTACTGCCGAGTTATTTGGGTACCAGTTCATAACTCAGCTTGCTTTGAAAGAAGATATTCATAGGGTCTTTTTTATGCTGAGGTATATTGCATGCAAGGGATATTCTGCCAAAATAACTTTAGATATTGGTTATAACACATACAAAGTAAAAATTTGCCTGTACAGTAATCTTTTCTTACATTTCCTGATATAATAATGAAGATTAACTTTTTAATAATCAAGCAATTAAAACAATTTTTGATTTTCAGTGTAAAATAAAATACCGTATGTTTCATTGTCTACCATCCAAAAATCTGCTAATTTACATGGTTCAATTATATTTTTCTCTCAAAGTTTTCCAGATAACAAAACAGTTTCACACATCAACATAAGCCCTTTGTTTAGTACAAATCCAATTTATGTATTTCATAAAAAAAGAAAAAAGTATTACAAAATTCTTTTTCATATGAAGAATTTAAAAGTACAGAACATTACTTTAAGAAGGCTATAATATGAACGTCATAGCACATAATTTTTTTAAATGCTGTTGATAAAACGATTAAAAAGTCTTATATTATAGTGAAAAGATATAATTATGTGATCTTTAAAGGTATTAACGAGTTTAACGCTACAAGAATTTTTAAGATAGGCATATACAATGCATATCAGTGTTTACCACCAAGTCCTCCAACTATATAGGGATTTGCCTTAACAGAGAATCTGGTTTTGACCATATTTTGTTGGTTACAATTCAAAAATATGTTTAAAAAAATGAGGTCTCTGTTAATAGTTCAGAAAAGCTTATTACTATTCAAATGCCAAATTGCCAGCTTAATGCCACAGCCCACAAGTACCAATAGATATTTAACACTAAAAAGTATCCTTACTTACTTAAGATTTTTTCTGAAAATATTTTATTAAAATTTATTTTCATTAAAAAAAAAACAGCAGTGAAAATTGTTAAAATTTATTAAAACACCTTTAGCAATAAAGTTTATTATTAATTAAAATATTTTTTATTAAAATATCTTTTAATTAGCATTAAAAATTATTATTAATTTGTTTTTTAAAATACCCTCAACAGTAATGACAATAGACTATATGCATGCACTTATAAATTAGTAATGTTAGTGGACAAGAACTCAATCAATCCCACAATTCTGAGGACTGGGGGGATTTTTCATTCAAAAAATGTCACAGTGGGAATGTTTCGCTTTGACTACAGATGCCACCAACTGTAGCATGTGAATAGTCTGTTGCCTTCTAATTTATTTCTGTAATTTTAATTTTACGCAAATTGAATGAACATTCATTGAGTATATTTCTCGTTACTAATTTCTTTATTAAAAAACAATCACTGTTTGTGATTTTGTAGAAAACACATTAATCAATTTGAGAGGCGTGTGCAAGAAACTGCATCAACATGTAATGGAGGCGAATGTGCAACAGAATTTATGCAGTATAGACAAGATATACTTACCTTTTTTGAATACATTAAAACTTACATATACAGGTGTGTTGATTATATGATGATTTTTGATCCCTTTATTTTTTAGCACAATTTATAGAAAAACAACTATACTTGTGTTTTTAGTGTAACTAACTAATTTTTGCATACTGTTGAATGTGCAGATGTTGCTAGCCTGGAAAATTGGTCTTCCTTTAAACATTTTGTTAATATGATTTGACTGTAATGAACCTTGCCTGTCAGTAATATATGTGTGTAGTGTCTATTGATACCACTGTTACAGATTTGTTCCTAAAAATTCTACACAAGAATTTTCTTCTGTATTAACGAATCAACTTCATGCTCTGCTACTGCATGTTGGAAGACTGACATCTCTACCAGGGCATATCATAGAAAACAGTGCTTCAAGACATGGCAGCAATGTAAGTATTTCTACATGATTCTATTACATGATTAACTTTGAAAGTTTGTCTCATTGGTATGTCAAGGTTCTAAATATATGAGCATGGTAGAAGTGGCTGAAGTCGATACCTTAACATTGTTTGTTAATTTTTTATTAACATTCCAATGTATTTGACCAGGATCTAGAAAACTAGAATTGTGCTATGATGTTTCTGTCAATGCACTGATGTAAAAAAGGATAATTTTGTGAGAAGTATCCTTTCATTCAAATATTAACCTTTGCTCATACATCTTTCAGCTGCGACTCGTCATTGGAGTGACAAGGCATTTTTTTGTACAAGTTTCTTACGATGCAAATAAAATGCCTGAGATACATAAGCGAATTTATGTAACTGGAATAGAAAATTTTAAAGGTTATCATTCCTATTTTTTCAACACCCCCTTAACTATTAAATAATTTCAGTAACGAAGACCTGTGATGGAAGCTTACTTTGCAATTCTTTTTTAATTGATTGCTACTTCTTGTAATGACAAATATGAGGGGAAACAATGTTTAAACATTTGTAACACTGTTGTAATGTTACAAATTGCTTCTAATTTCAATTACCCAAAAAAGCGCAATAACATAATAATTTAAACTGGTTACTTTCCTCTGTTTTTAGACGTCATCTGGAAATTATCACATTCTTCATTTTTTTATGGATGTACATTGGAATGTCGTCCAGATTTTGTATCTTCTTTCTACAAACTTGTCAGGTAAAGCAGCTTGTTTTGAAGTAAAGTATATATACTGTCATGCAATCTGTGTACAGATATCCATATTGCATATCAGTCTGGTTAGAAAGTTTCAGTTAGAGAAAAGTATAATGATCTAAGAATTAATTTTGGTTACGATAAAAGTGCTAAATAGACACATAAAACTTTAATACTACCCCAAACAAAATTACAGTTATTTATTGGTTGAAACTGTATTCAGGTGTAATTGTTCATAAGTTTCCATTATTTACATTAAATTAAAAAGTGATTTTTGCAATGTATATAGAAAAGCAAAAGTACCTGAACCATAGTGAAAAGAGGCTGGAGAGACCTAATGCGATTTAAATCACGCATTTAAAAGTACATTCCTTAAAAATACTTCCAAAACAAATTTTCGATTTTCTCAATACACAAAAATATGGATGGGAGTTCTAGTTTAACGTTGATAAACAGCTATCTTATTAAATGTCACAGATATTTTGCTTTTATAAAGCACTGCAAAAAAGTTCATTTTATCCAATATGAAATAAAAAATAATATTTTGTAAACTTTGTAGAGGTTACTTATGGTGAACCAGTGTTGTTATGTTCCCGAATTGACGCCATTGAAATGGATGTGTTCTCACAGGCTGTGCTAATTCTCATATGGGATTTGGTGATTATCGCTCTCAACAGACATCATAAAGTATGCTAAGCTCTTAATCAAACTATTAAATTTGCAAGAAAGATTTTTATGCTCATCCACATAGTGGCTGTGCATATTGTCGTAGTGAAAGCGTTGTCGTTGTCTTATGTAACACTTTCCTTTATCTTGCGATAATAGCTTACAGGTCAAAGTGCAGGTCATTTATGTTTCTGACCTTGATTACTTCCAATATGACCGGCTGGCGGCCATGTTTGTTCCCGAGAGGGCTCGTAACGTTGCATCTGTAGCCGCGAAGATGAAGCACTGCCTTGACGATTGAAAGGTGGTTTTAGGAAGGCCATAGGTTGGTGGGCGTAATAGGTTAGGTGACATTTTAAAATGACCTTGACAAGTAGGTCAAATGCCAGTACGAAACTTCGTCTTGCAATAACTGCATCAGTTTTTATCTGATCAGCTCCATATTCAGTACAGAGTAAGTACAAGTCAAAGTACGGGTTATATTTAATATTGACCTGGATTACTTCCAATATGGCCAACTGGCAGCCATGTTTGTTCTAGAGAGGGCACGTAACGTTGCGTCTATAGCCGCGAAGACGAAGCACTGCCTGGACAATTCAAAGGTGGTTCTAGGAAGGTCATAGGTTGGTGAGCGTAATTAACTAGGTGATATTTCAAAATGACCTTGACAAGTAGGTCAAATGCAGATACAAATCTTTGACAATTTTTACCACAATTTTTATTGTGTTGCAATAACTGCGTCAGTTTTTATCCGATCAGCTCCATTTTCAGTACAGAATAAGTACAGGTCAAAGTACGGGTTATGTGTAATATTGACCCAGATTACATGGCATGTCACGTTGTGTTTGTAGCCGCAAAATGCTGCTTGGATGATTCAAAGGTGGTTCTAAGAAGGCCATAGGTTGGTGACCCATATGGGTCACTTTTTCACAATTATAACAATGGGTCCACTTTTCACAGAAATGTCTGTAAAAATTAGTCCACTTTTCAACAAACCCTAAAAATGGGTCGTTTTTTCATGAAAAAACCTTAAAAATTGATCCTTTTTGTGACAGAAAACCCTAAAAATGGGTCACTTTTTGAGAACAAAATCCCTAAAAATGGGTGGATATTTTGATTTGGCTGCACATCCCCATCTAAAAATGGTCAGTACTCCACGGGGGTAACGCATCGGACAGAACATACAGTCATTTTGAATAAGAGTACCCCACCAAAACAATGATAAACCAGATTATAATGCATGAAGTATTCTATTCTTTTCTAATGTAAAAAACTTATAATGTAAAAAAAATATAATCCCACACTGACATTAGATGGGCGTTAGACATGACAAATGTCTTGTTTATTACTGTAAACTAGTTTTCACATGGTTAAATGTTTATCCATACAATTTTCATTTGCCTCCTTATCTGTCATTTTAAAATTCTGTTTATTGCTCAGTTTAACAATTTGTGCAAAGGACAAGAAAGTACATTTTAAACCAAAAATGAGGAGAAATTTTTAACCAGACTACCAGCAAAAAAAAAATCTTGGCCAGTAGAAGTTTAAAATAAGTGGATTGTTTTTCTTTAGCTTAGTATTTGTATTTCAGTTGTCCTTCAGTGTTTATAAACAGACCTCTCCATTTCCATGCACTTGCATACGTGAACTCTGGACACTTGTCCTGCAGCTGTTGGATCACCGACATGACCAGCATGGGAAGGAGGTATGTTCAATTTGGTATTCATTACTTTTAACAAAAAGCAAAATTGTTGTTTACTTTGAATACGAAATGTTACCATTTGGATAACATACAGTCAATTTGTTACAAGTATATGTTGTTGTCAATTTTATTTAACATTTTGAATTGTGCCAGTGATATTTTCTTATAATATCTTAATAATTTTTATAATAAAACATATTATTTATTCTGTATACAGCCTAAATCACAAGTATAATATTAACAATTATATTACATACAGTGCTCATAACAATAGCGTTCAGGTAGAGTTAATGAAAATTAAATTGTTATCTGATAATGTCGCTTCTGAAATCAGATTGCCAGAAGGTAAATGACCAACAGTTTACACTATAATCTTAGAAAGGACTCTAAACATAGCCGATACACTGCAGAGACCAGTTAAGAAAAGCTGTGTTAAAACTAATACTTACAGATAAAGCAATTGTTATACAAATAACTTGTAATCTAACAGCATTATTATGATGGATGAAAGAACTCACAATGCAGGATGAACACTGTTTCTTTTATGAAAAAGCTTCTTAAAATATTTGCGAAAGTTACTATTTGTGAATCCATAAAGAAATGGATTCACAAGAGAATTAATGTGCCACAAAATGACAGTAGTTTCTACCAAAACTTCCCGAAAAACTCTGTGTGAATATTTTGTTATTTGTAACAAAATGTCTTGAATATAGAAAGGTAGCATACAAATAACAAAGGCAAATAATACTAAAAACATGGTCTTTGTAATTTTGTTTTGGCGTCTGTTTTGTACCACAGCTCCGGCAGTTAAACGTTGTATTCGATATGCTTCGTAACGGACTTTAATAAGTATTCCTATATACAACAAAGCGGCAAGACTCAAAGGTATAACTGAAATAGATAAATAATGAACATTTTTCCATCTATCGTCAAATTGTCTTCTAGTTGTGCAACGAATATTTGAATTGTATGTTTCCACTGCAGCTGTAATTATACATCCAAGCAGAGGAATAGTAAATATTAACCACATAGTCAATGCAGCTATAATACAGTTCTGGCGAGTAATGAAATATTTGGATTTCATTGGGGAAAATGTCACCATACATCTTTCGATGGCAATTAATACCAGTATGGCCACCGACCATGAAGTCGGTTGTAATGAGGCATATAATGCTAATAAACAAACTTCCTTATTTCTATAATGCCATGGCATAGGTGTTCTTGGGTCATACATATTTGGTATAATATTCCTGTACATGTATGAAGGCACTGTAAAAATTGCACATGCCAAATCAGTCATTGCTAATGTGACTACAAAGATACTTTGAGGCGACTGTCTAACTTCTTTGAAATTCCAGTATATAAGTATTACAATGGTGTTCCCAATTATAATCAAAACTACAGTAACAGCTCTAATAGTAAAAAGGAGCCACCCAACAGATAGACTATAACTTTGAATATCTGACATAAATCTTGTAGTGTTGTTTTCCATTTTTCAATTCTTTAAAATTCAAAACTTGTCCTGGTTGGTTTTTTTTTCGAAAAGTTTTTGTTGATGCCTACTTTAAATTAGTGAACAAAACAATATTCGTTCCAAATTTCAACGCTTTGGTTTTGTACTTCACTATACGTGGTATTTTATGATTCGTTTCAGGTCAAATGATTTTATCTGGAGACTGGCTTTGTTATGATTTACTCACATGAAGCTGAGTATAGTCCTTAATAAATAGACAGCTTTGATCTTCTAGAAACAAAGTTAATCCGAAAACATTCCAACTTGTTTTTTTATAAAATATTTTAGTAATTGTATTGCATCACCTTGAGCACTTTAAATACTCATTAGAATTTAATAACTTTCTCAGACAGATGTGATATCTTTGTCCTTCATATAAATGATTGGCTCATACCATAATTAATAATTTAAACAGATTGTTCCCCTTTATATATGTCCCACTGATAATTCTATCTAGATATACAGGGTGACACAAAAGGAATACAACACAGTTTAATTTGCTTTCAATCATGTAATTTTACATAACTTTATGTACCAGAAGAGACTGCAATGAAATTTGAATATGATAAACAGTATCTTGTTTGAATTGTATAAAACATCTACAAGACCAGTCATGATCGAGATATTTAATTTAAAAAAGAAATGCATGCTGTACATTTATATTTACTGTCAGCACCCTATTGCTTATGAAGGCTCCAAATCCATTGGAATTTTTATAAAATCTTGATCCTAGGAAAAAGGAGATACCTGGAAGTTATAATTAATGATAGAAGTCACAGTATAGCTATTAATGAACAGAGTATATTTATACTACTGAGCTCGTTTTGCATGAGCAATTTTCTCTTCAACAACTCAATTAATGACGAAACTGTTAACTTAGTCACATTGAGTGATCACTTTTGTCTGAGATTTGTCGAAATAATTACCATGTGCAGTTTATTTACTTCACATTTTTTTCCATGACTCTAAGTGATGTCACATAGGTTTAAATATTCATACAGGTCAGTATTGACTTTGAACCGTTAGGTTAACCTATTGATTGATATCCTATGAAAGTGCATCCTTTAAAGCTGTTTGGTTAAGCCCTTTAATTTCCTAAGGGTTATGGTTTTTCAGGGTCTAATTTTTGGATAATAAAATGTTTTTGGAGTTGGGACTGATTTTTAGGTTTTAAAAGGAGGCTGGCAAGAGGTGTCTTGATGTTTCTTAGATAAATTACCTCAGATAAGACGAGCTCCACAACCAACTTATATATACACACACGCATATATTATTGTTGCGGCAAAAGCCAGCATGCTAATAAAGCGGAAATATCAATTGCTAATGCGCAGGTAAACATCAGCTCGTGGTAGAAAGTTAAGTCGCTAAAACTTTTATAAAGCGCTTCAGGAAAAAGTTAACCCACCTCAGGAGGAGGATTAATTTTTGCTTGAAGCGCTTTATTTTAATGCCCTTGAAGCGATTTATTCGCATACACATTAGAGGCTGAAGCGCTTTATTAAAGAGTGCTCTATTATGAAGCGCTTTAAGTGGTAAGTGTGAATGGGCCTAATGTTATCGATAGAATAACAATGAATCAAAAGACAAAAGGTTGAAAATAATTCTTATGATCTGATATATGGCCATGTTGGAAAAAAAGTTTTGTTTTTCGAATTTTAACTTTCAAAAAAAATTTAGGTCAAAAACCCATGCACTCACAAACTGAACTTGGCAGAAATAATCTTTCTCTATAGATCTACAAAACTGTTTCAAAAAATTATAACTTTTGAACAAACCAAAATTATTAAAATATGAGACAGTTTGTAGTTTTTATCAAGTCGTACAACCAAATTCAAACTATATAACCTCAGAATTTGTAATGTTTAGAGTATTAACTTCTTTAATAATGTGTACTTTTATGCCTTTTTAGTTTAATTACTAAAACATAACCAGAAATATATATATACACGTCTTTGTATCTAGCGACTTTAACTGACGTATAGGAACCTTGCTGACCGTTAATTTTTTTGGTGCACACTGTATATGAACAGAAAGTGCCGACTCACCCCTTGGCTGGATATACTTAATAGTGAAAATTGTACATGCGTCAGTTTAATAAAAAAAAATACTTTCCTGCTATATGACTTCCATATGATTTATTTGTTTTGGTTGCCTTGGATAGAAATATTTTTGGCATTAAACTAATAAATTCCATTTTATATAAATTTACCTTCATTTGTTTTCTAGATTGTTGTAAATTTCTTAAAATGGTTAAGTCAAAAGGATCTAAAATTTTCTCGTTGGTAAGTTTACTTGTGAAGTTCAGTGTTCGTATTTAGTTTCAAACTGTCGTCATCTCTACCATTTGAAATATCTTCTTTAAACCTTGTTATTTTCATTGGGTCATGTACCTTTTTATGGAGAATCCTGTGCAAAAGCAATCAGATAGGGTTTAATTCTTAATTGATTGTAAATACTGGTCTTGTGATAAAGCTAGTATACTATTTGATGTAAATAGATTTGTTGCGATTTTTGTTTGAAAATTTTGGCGGGCAAAACTCAAAATGGCACATACTTACTTGGTCTTTTATTTTCTATTGCATAGTTTAATTTGAAGTTAAATATATGCACATGTAACCTAGCCTATAGTCATCTGATTTAAAGTCACATAACAAGGGTAATTAATATCTCTCCAGGTGTCAATCTCTGTTTGTTGATCAAAGCAAGTACTGTAAGTGTAATTTAATTATAGCTCTGTTTTTCGAGTTAATTTATTGCATGCCAAACAAAAATGAAGAAAATTTAGCTGTGATCAATCAGAGCTAATGAATAATTGTCAGAATAGGATATTCAGTTTGAGGTATACAGATGAGATATTACATAGTGGTTTTGTCCCTTTATATGATGTCAGCATTAAAGGGCGGAGATGCAGTTTGATTAATTATAGGAATCAGGAAATTTGCAGTATCTAGGTTTAGTGAGAGGCTACAAATAGGAAATAAAATGTAGTTTGTCGTATAAGGAGGGAAGGGGAATATCTGTGTGTTAACCAATCAGAAGATGTTGATGTTCTTGCAAGCAAATATAAAAGAATCTTATTTTATAAAAAATAATAGATAATGCATCCTTTTTGTGTGTAATAAAAATGTTCTTTTACATTGTCTATACTTGAGAGACTAACCAAAAATGGCTTGTAACACTTTTTTAGTTTTGATCTTGCTGGAAATGTCAACACAAACATCTTTCACACATTTCACAACTACCCTAAAGTAGCCCATGTACCGGAATAAGGTTTTCAGCTTTGCTATCAAATGGCAGCAATGGTGTACAATGTATTAAGATAAAAGTTGGTTGCTGACATTCCAGAATTTTAGAAGGTGGCTGAACAGTATCCGGGTCTCTAGTTGTGGTAGGATGTACCTGTAACCGCTAGTTTGTTTTTTGCTCCGTGCCAGATACAGTTATATCATTAGTTATTCTGGTTATTAATACTGTCTAGGAGAGTAAGATTATATCATCTCATTTAAATTGATATTATGTGACATTAATAACATCTAAAATCCCATTATCAAGAAATGTGGATTAAAGTATTAACCATTTTGCAGTTACTTTTTTATCTTTGATATGGCAACATGAAATTTATATGTGAACTCAGGTGTATGTAGAATATACAGGGTAACATTAAAAATGCAAGTATATTTAATTGGCAAATAATTAGTTTTATGTAAGTTAAGCATACATTATGAAACAGCATCTAGTTTAATAGCTGTGATTATTTAGTATTGTACAGCATTGCAGACAGAAGATTTAGTAATGATAAGTCACCTAAATCTTATCATACTCATAACAAAATTTTATATTATTATGTAAATGTAAAATGGCAAACAGAATTTAAAATATTCATGGTGTTTAAAAGATAAAAATTTATATTTGATTGAAAGCACATTCACTTTCAAAAACAGGAATTCAATACATTATGGAGAGGGAAGGAAAAGCCAAAATATTAACTTTACTTGAAAATGTGATAAATTGTATTTTTTTTACAATAATTTTTAGTAGAGTAAATAATAAGTAAAGACAGTAGAGATGTTAAATTTTAACGACAATATTGTAGAAAGAATTGTCATGATATACCACCTAGTGGCACTTTGTTTCAAAGGCAAGGAAAGATCAATGGATTCTTCCAACTGGTAACTGATAATGTTAACATCCCAAATTAACAGCTGTCTAGCAAAAATCCTTCAGATTTATTTATGTATAGTTTTTAAGGCCAAAATAAAATTTAAGGCCATAATGTTTTTTTTCACAGTGAACACCTGTGTTGTTATTCTTTTCATTGTGCCTTTCATGCTTTGGTCAAATTTTTTTTTTAAATGCTTGCCTTCCCTGCCTACCTGCCCTGTTTTTCTTTTACACGCCATTACTGGATACGCACAATTTTTGTTTTAACTGTATGTGCTTTATATCAGTTTGAACTAGTTATTTGTTATAAAATCAATGCAAAACTATGCCGCTGCTTTACCCAACAAAAACAAAATGATGTCATTGTGTTAACATTAACAGAACGGAACTGTCACAAACAAGGTTACCAAAATTTATTTTTCTTTTATACACATCTTCCCTGCTGATGTTTTTTCTAGTGAGGTAGAATCCTAAATATTGTCAGTTTTGTAGCGCAATCAATGTATGAATGCAGTTTTTCTTGTCATTATTTTTTGAGGACATTTTGCTCATCAAATTTGAATTAACCTATTCCTACTCATAGTTATTATTGAATATCTCTTAGCTAAATCATTCGGCTAATGAGACAGCCTCCATGTGTAGGGGATTGTATAATTGAGGTTCCGTCTTAGTGACCAAAACTGTTAGAAGAAAACTGGATAGATTTTTTTCGTATCGGTAAGTATAATGTGCCACAGACAGGGCTTGATACATGTGGAAAGTTGATGGTAGCCATGAGGGCTAGTTAAGCTGATAATTAGGTAGCCCCATATTAGTGTTGGTAGCCAAGTGTATTTAGGCGAGCCCCAAATGGCGTGAATCATCATTCACTACATCATTATCAATTTTTTCTTTGCCTTCGTCAATATCTACTTGTTTGAATAATCCTTGCCCAACAGAATCTGCAACATTTGCATAATTTAATACATCTTGATTTTCTACGCTGTCTTCAGTTGACTGTAAAGTTTCTGTTTTGTCATTAAAATAAGGCTTTCTATTTTTTGTGTCATTCAAACATCATCCAAGGATTTATGCAGTACCATGAGTAATTTGCTATGTTACCAAATTCCTGCAAATCAAGTATAATCCTATGCAAATCCACACCGGATTAATCCAAAAATTGCGAAATTACAGTTCGACGTTTACACTACACAGAGGTTTCTAAAACAGATGTTAATATCCTGAGCTTTAAATTCAATCTCTGTGAACCCTGTCCAAGGCTTCTACTTCCATAAATAGATTCACTCAACTAGAGCATGTAATTGCAGTATTACCTGATGTGTCATTTTAAAGTACCTGTTCATGGTAAAACCTAATTATTTTGTTAAAATTCTGTATCAACATATTTCATAAACTGTACCTATATTGTGATGTATCCGCAATATTATAATGTATCCGCAGTATCGAAATATTTTGACGGAAATTAGTGTAAAACTCATGCAAAAAGTACATCATTTGCTCATGTAGATCTATTTGATGTCAACAAAAATATATGCTTGATACATTTCCACTCATACAGTTTTTTTCACCAGATCATTTTGTGCTGTTCAACAATACTTCTTCTTGATGATGAGGTAAGGAACCTACTTTGAGTCTTGAGAAACCCAATTTTGATTAGAATAAGGAAAAAGGAAAAATTTGCTTTTTATTAAATTTTGATCTGAAAAAGTACACAAATTTTATACAGTTTTCCTTATTAAATAAGGTTATTCAAAACTCGCACTCAAATAAAGAAAACGAAAATGATTTGTTTTACCTTATAAAGATCAAAATTGTTAAAGGAAAAAGGAACAATATTATTGTCATTAGTTTTTCAGTTACTGATGCACAATTTAATAATAATATTATCTTGTAATTTAACAGTTTGGGATGGTGGGTTAAACAAGATAAAAAAATGTTTTGTTGAGGCAAAGGTGCATATGTTATATACCAAATTAAATATTATATGGTAGGGAATGATCTTATTTAAAAAACTTTTAGCAGCTTGAACTTTGCAGCTTTATAGGGAAAAAGAAAAAAATTTGGACGTTTTCAGTTAAAACTTAAATTTTAATGTATGACGCAACTCCCGATCAAGCTTCACACCTTGTCATTTTGCAGTGATTTAATAAACCTAGTAGCTAATGTTGTAGAAGTGTTATACATTTTTAGATGCAGCGTAGTCTGTTTATTTGAACAATGTTACTTTTATGTTGAATACATGCCGCCACTTAAAACTATTACTACTTAATAAAGATAAAAAAAGCAAGGATATAATTTTTGTTTTTTCATTTCGTAAAATTCATGAGACAAAAACAAACTTTTATTTAATTTTCCAGTACACCAGTTGCCTCCTCTCTTGCCTGTAATACCGTTTTAAATGCATTTTTTTTACATCTTGTGTCCAAATATCAATATTTGAGTAATATCAATAATCATGCAAACAGCTAAAAAACAGCTGACAAGATTTGAATCAAATTCTTTTTGCATTTCATTCTATTCCGGATTGTTCGAGATAACGAAGCAATCATTGTAACATTCTGTGCCAAATACAGACCTGCCAAGTCGTTCGTTTTTGCCAATTTTTGCCTTAAAATATGGGAATATGATTTTTGTATTTCCGATTTTCAAAAAAAATGAAAATGTGATGGGTTAAACCAATTCTGGTACAATCACACAGAGCAGTGTTTGAAGCATGATGCCACATAATGTCCAGCTTGTGGCCTCAAAGCTAACACATCACCACTATGTTTGAAATAAATTAATTTTGAGCTTGAGTTGTAAAGTAAAGTGCAAAAAGAAATCAGGTGACTACTAAAATCGGCTTTAATGTATTTTGAATGTATTTAAGACGAGAACAATATAGAATAACTTATAAAAGTAAATATAAACATGTTGACAATAACAATGAACATTTGAATTTGCCTAAAACAAATAGTGTTTGTGCTACATGTGCACCATGGGAAGTTGGTGTTCTCCAAAAAACATTTTTTAATACACTAATTCATAACAAGTAACATTACTTGAGTAATAAATAAATGTTGTTTTCTGCTAATAGCAATAGGCACTTGATCCTTGAGTTACAAATGACACACAAATGAGAACATGTTTTAGAATATAACACAAATACAAATATTCATAAATTAACATAAGCATTATTATCGAGTTGCCTACATCAAAATGCAGAAAACGTAACAAAACTTTACGTATTAAGATAATTTGGTTCTAGCCTTACAAATCAGTACTAAACCAACACTAATATTTCTAGGACAAAGTACCTATTTCTGCTTGACAAGTAGTACTACACCTGCCCTGTTGTTAGAAGCATCGTAAAGTTACAATTCCGTAAATCTGAAAGCAAAATGGAATAAAAACTTAATGATTTTTCTGCCAAATTGCCGCTGTCATGTCAACAATATTTAGTAGAAGTCTTATTCATACTGTAGTTCATTCTTCAAATAAAAGTATTTGTAAATGTTTTATGCACTTTACTTTTAGCGTTGTGCATGAACAATGTTCCTCCTGTCAAAAAGTTTCTTAAAATACTTGCGAAAATGGCTATTTGTAAAAGCATATAGAATAGGATTAACAAGTGAGTTACAATGCCATAAGATTACACTACCTTGTATTAAAACTTCTCGCAAAACTTTATTAGAATATCTTGTTAAATCCAACAAAATATCTAGAATGTAAAATGGTAACATACAGATGACAAAAAAAAATAAAACCACAAACATTGTTTTTGTTACTTGATTTTGGCGTAGCTGGAGTGCATCCTCATTTTCTATTGTTGTTTGCACTCGATGCCTATGACAGACAACCTTTATAAGTATTGCAGCATACAGCACTGCAGAAAATGCCATAGGAATAGCAGAGATTGACAGGAACTGAGCACTTTCCCACCCTTTATCAAATTGTCTGCCAGTTGTACATCGAACGTTAGGGTGATATGTTTCATCTGCTGACTTGATTATACATCCAAGCACAGGAACACTAAATATAGACCACATAATTCCCGTTGATATTGCGCAATTTCTACGAGAAATGCAATCCCTGGCTTTCATGGTGAAATTTGTTATAACAAATCGCTCGATTGCAATTGTTACCATTGTTGCCACTGACCATGCAGTTGGTTGTAAAAGAACATATAGTGTAATTAAACACCAGTGCTTGCTCCTGTACTGCCAAGGCAAAGGTGTATTTGGGAAATACATATTGGGTAAAATATTTTTAATCGCATCAAATGGTATTTGTAGAAGTGCACATGACAGATCAGTCATTGCTAATGCTACTACAAACACATTGTGAGGTGCTTTTCTGATTTTTGCAAAATTCCAATACATAAGTATTACAGAACTGTTCCCAAGTATGATTAAAACTGCCATGACTAGTTTGATGGTCATCAATAGATATGCAATAGTTGGTTTAAAATTTTGAATACTAGAAATCAGTATAGGCGCCTCAGTTGTACAGTTGGTTTCCATATTTGACTGTCAAACAGTCAAAATCAAACTGTTATGTTAGCAAATATTTGCCATAACAATTACAAATGCATTAACTAATGACAATTCTTTCGTTCCAAGTTTTCACAAAATTAAAAAACTGTCAGTTTGGCTGTTTTAAAACCCGAACTCTGTTTGTGACAGACCAAATGAATCTGTAATCTGTTATCTTAATAGTGTCTCAAGGTTACAATTGCTTCGTTCTTCTTTGTACACTTCAGTGTATAGATTCTTATTGTTGTTTTTCTAACATATTCTTATCTCAAATTATTTGGTCCATAGAATCTTGTTCATCTTGCCTTTTTCTTGTGTAAACATTATTAAATCCTTGATTTACAAAATTTAAATGACCAAATGTCAATGACATAAAAATGGGCCTGAATAAACCTATATGTCTTTTTCCCCACGTCTTTTGATTCAAAGTAGTTAATAGATGTTTTAGCACTGGAACAACTAAATCTTTAGTGTGTTGTAAAATTCTTATTTTTTATATACCAAATGGCTCACACAGTTCTAATTTATCGAATCAGTTTAAAACTAATTTTAATCTGACAGTAATTACCTTTAACAGAGTGCCTTAAGGCATGAGTCCACCTGTTTCCAAAATATAGCTCATTTTTAGGAAATGTCTGAAAATGAGCACTATTTATAGGTTAACTAACCCAAAGCATAATGTAACCATTTGGCACAGTGGACACACTAAGCTTCCTAATCACAATTTTAATACAACAAACATTTATAAGCTCTCATTAGTGATAGACAGAGACTTAATCATGTAATCTTTTGACTTATTGGACATAATCATTATCATTATAATAAAAGTAATTTATTTTTTAACGAAGGAAAAGGGATGTGGCTGGATTCGGAATTTATTTTATCCATTTATGTTGCATTAGCTGCCTGACTCAAATCATGCAAAATGTCCTTATCTGTAACAAAATTATAAACCAACTGCTATTTTATCACAAAATTTGAGAGAAAGTTATACAACCATATTGCATGAAAATAATATATTATTAATCTTAAGAAAAAAGATAACATGATTTCTGACATTGTTACCTACTGATGATTACTTAAAAATGGAAACCTGACAATTATGTAATGCATATTTTCAATTCAAATAATCATGATACGAAGTGTTTTTTCCAGTAGCAGCTGCCTACAATCCCAATAAGATTTAGTTTATTTTATGCAAGTTTGATACAGATTTATTTTTTTACATAACAGAATGCAAGTATTATTAATTTATACTGAGGTCAAATCAAACTGTCCTATTATTTTTGGGTCACCCTGTAGACCAATAACATTATTCCTCATTCACACTTTTGTTCATTGGCATGAGATGTTATCAGAGGGGATTAATATGTGAATTCAAGTGTTTCAAAATCAAATATATGATAATAACATTTAGTACTTTTAGTAAAAAATTGAATATTGTTCAATCTTTAGAATTGTTGCTTTCCCACAGGGTTATGGTAAATAGTTATTACAGATTGGTGGTAAGGAAAACATATGAAATAAACAAAAGTGTTACCAAACATTACTTAATATGAATCATCATTATCGATATCATTTATGAAACCCTAATTAATATAAAAAACTTTTTTGTAGTAATGTTTCAAATCAGGTCACACAATCAAGCATATGTGACATCTTAAATCATAGATTAAAGCCCATGTTCCTCCCTTATTTTGAGCTGCTTTGGTTGGTTAAACAAAATTTCCACAGAAAAGCTTTACAATGTATCATCACATGATTATCAAGGGATTGTATAAACTCCCCACTTCCACAATATCCTGCACATAGATTACAGTATTGGGCTGCAGGTGTTTGGGGCTTAACTATAAGCCTTTTTGTCAGCCTGTTGGTTCATGGATTATTCTCATGTGCATTTAAGTAATCCATTTAATTCATTGTACAGGTATGACAGAAAGATATATCATCACATTTTTAGTAATCTTAATTTCCTCTGGAGCTAAATTGTAACTGGCTGGGAAAGGCGTGATTGTCTGTTAGATTTATATTGCTGATTAACCTTGAACATAGCCAACTTTTACTGCCGAATCTATTAATTACAACTTTACATTTAAACATTTGCAACAGCTCTTGTTTCCACTTTGTTTATCAAACTAATGTATCTATTAGGACCATGTAATGTAAATAACAATTTTTATTTATTATTGTGAATTCTTATTTGATGTCCAGGAAAGGGCACTCATGTTACGGGTGCATTCACATGCTCAAACATAGGGTTTAAAAATCCCCAAGCACATATATAGCTGGAAGACTTGCAACTTTAAAAGGGACTTGGAAGACCTGATTAAAAATAAATCATATCCTTTTTAAGCCTTTTAAAAGCATTTGTGTCTGATGGTGAAACATAACCTTTGGCAGTCCATGCATTTTTAAAAAATAGCTATTTGCCAAAATTTCGCTAAATATATACCTTAAATGTGTAAAGCATGTTATGCACGTGTGATTTTTGATTTGCGCATATGGACATACTTTCTGACCCATGTGACCCCATGTGGATTTGATGCAGCCATGTATAAGATTGATGTACAGACAACTGGACATATAAGTGACATCGCAGCAGCATATTAGGATTTGACTGACGTGTTTACAGTTTTTAATTTTCAATACTTTGATCAGTTGACTTAACACATCTTTGCCTCACCTACATATATCAAATGGGCTTAAATAAGCAAACATATTTTAAAGCCACAAGCATCATTAGTGGAATAAAATATGATCTCTTAATCTAAGTCTAGATGCGAAAACAAGGACATATTC
Source organism: Phoronis ovalis (assembly GCA_028565635.1). Taxonomy (NCBI): domain Eukaryota; kingdom Metazoa; phylum Phoronida; family Phoronidae; genus Phoronis; species Phoronis ovalis. The sequence goes on along the minus strand of JAOXYB010024847.1, from coordinate 12,459 downwards.
GTGCCAGTTTGTTCTTTTAAAGAGAGGAACAATAAAGCTAGTAAAATACTGGAATATTTTGCAAGTGTATTTTTTTACTAATTTCCGTATACAATTTTTCATGACAAACTATTTTTTTCGGTTAGTTAACTTAATACATTTTTAGCACGCCTACATATATCAAAAATGTACTTAATAAGTAAACGTATTATTTTATAGCCACAATCATCATTACTTGAATAAAATATGATCCCTAAGTCTTAGTCTAGATGCAAAACAAGGGCATAATGACTTCATTTTGTTTGACTAAAGAGTGGTACAATACAGCTAGCATAATACTTGAATATTTTACAAGATTTTTTTATTTTATGTAATTTTAATGATGAAATATTTTTATCACTCGTCGTCAATATCTTGTGGAGCTATTCAGTGGATTCAGTAGCAAAAGTACCTATTTTTCTAAATAAATGGTCATTCTGCTATTAAATGCCCCATAATAAACACCCACCTCAGAAGCTTGAAAATGAAATAAATGCCCACACCCATTTAAACACCCAGGGTTGGTAATTTGAGAATGACAGAAAAATTAGTTAATTAGCTCATTCTGGATCAAATATTGAACCTTAAATCAGCTGTTGGATTTAAAAGGAAGTGTATTTTAAATATTTCCTAATACTGTCTTTCAATAGCTGCTTGGCTCGCTGTATGTACTTGAAGTTACCACCAATTAAATATTTTATTATTATAATATTAAATATATTGTATTGAATGTTACTAGTAGATTGATAATAAAAGTTTTATCAACAATTACATTTTTTTAAAAAACAAATTAAAACTGAAATGTTATCAACTTGAAATGCAATTGGAAACATTAAATGTTGCCCGTAACTTGGTAAATTTAATAATTGTTGTTTCAAATAAACCCTTTCCAATAAATGTCTACCAAATATTCAAAAATGAAATAAGTACCCTTCCCAATCTGAAAGGCCCATCCAAAAAGTTCATAACAGTGAAATGGACATCGTCCTGTATGTGTTGTCGTTGTCCGAGATGGTACGTTATGGTAGCAGCTTTAGATCAGCTTCATATTTGGTAAAGGATAAATACTGGTCAAGATACCGGTCGGTTATAATTTTGACCTTAATTACGTACAATATGGCTGATAAGCAGCCATGTATGTTTCCGAGAGAGCACATCACATTGCGCCACTTCAATTTTGAAAGTGGATTCAGGAATGTCATAGGTTGGTGGGAGTAACAGACTAGGTGACAATAAAATAACCTTGAGAAGTGGGTCAAATGCTGATCTGAATATTTGACATTTTTTTGTTATGCGTAACACTATCTTTGTCTGATAATAACTACTTCAATCAGTTTTTATATCAGCTTCATATTCGGTATAGAGTAACTACAGGTCAAAGTACAGATGACTCGGATCACTTGCAAGATGGTTGTCTGGCAGCCATGTTTGTTCTTGAGATGGTAGGACACAATAACAGCTTGAAGTTTTATTCGATCAGCCTCTTATTTAGAACAGTAAGTTACGGTCAAAGTACAGATTAGGTAAAAGTTTTGGCACAGATTGCTTCCAATATGTTTGTGCCACTTTCCAGTAAGACGAAGAAGTTAACTGGATGATTTGAAGATGGATTCAAGATGACCACAGGTGGTTGGGTGTATTAGGACCGGTTAGGATGATTTTAGATTTTAAAATGGCCTTGAAAGCGGATAAAATGTCATCCAAATCCTTAACATTAATTGTATTTGATGCTTTGCTTTCTGTGTGTATAATGTGTAAGAGAACCACTGCCCAGCTACAAATCAGGGCTACAAAACCACATATACAAGCCGCAATGTGATATGATCCCATAGATGAGATAGGCATCTAACATTGCTAATGTCTTGTTTCATTTAAATGGCTGAAACTTTCAAGATAACTTGAACGAAGCTGGTAGCTGACCTGAAATTGTGCCCAAACGGAAGCGTGACTGACATTTGCAAACACTAAAGTTAGTTAATGTGTTTACTACGTGAGCCATAGCTAATAATGTGTACAAATGAATGTGATGGGTATTATTGTACCAGATAGTGATATTCAGAAGATAATTTTAATTGATAATTTTTATTTGAATAACCTTTGTACACCATAAACATTATACTAAAACAATACTGAATTGTTTGAACTTTACTGAATTTGAAATTGGTCAAGGAGGAAATACTTAACTTCTCTCAAGTGACATTTATGTATTCTTTTAAAAGTTCATATTATTCTAAAATACAGTTAAAAAACAGCAACTTTTGCTTGTCAATTTCTCAATTCCGTAACTTCCTTATGGTCTCATCGATTAAGACAAAACATGCATGATTGTATCTCTACCAGAACACATACTATAATAAGGCCTGTCACCCAAGGCCAATGTCACAGACAGGGTATTTAACTTCTGATTGTCCAGCCCAGAACATTCTTATGGCCGAATGAATTAAAAAAAAAAAATAGTGTGACTTCAGAGTATGCCATGTACAATATCCAGTCATGTGCACCAAAGGAAATGTCATGTGCAACAAAGATAGAATATAATGAAAAATATTCATTTTTTAAGGCATATGACTTGTACAACAACCTAATAAAAGCTAATTACATTTATGATAAAATATCTTTGAGCAATGTCAGTTACAAGAGACCCCTGGCTAATTTTGCATACTTCCCATATGAGAGGAAGATCCGTAAGACTAAGCAGTTTCACAAATTAGGTACCTATGCTAAGTTTCATACACTGTAATTTAGTAATGGTATATCAAGTGTTAGTTATTAGCGGGACAGTAGCTGATAAAATGCTATATTAAAAAAAAATTGAGTTTTTTGTACAGTTACTGAAGAATGGGTCACTACAAATCCTTTGTACTGTACGTGTTTGCTGTATACTAAACTATATTTATCTGCAAGTAAACAACTAGCTACTCATATAATAAATAACCGTAAGAAACCATAAAGTACGGATATATCAATCCACAGATCTATTAGTTCATCAGTGTTGAAGTGAAAATTCAGCACCAGATCATCCACAAAGTAATATTGTATACTTATGTTGCTGCCTTATTTAAATTGATATAATTATGATTAATTTTTTCTTAGCTCTTTATCAAATTTTTGTTGGATTGGTTTGAAGTTGAATTCGTACTACTCTTTGTTTGTAAGAACCTGTGTAATTTTCTCCATCTTTTCTGGAAACAAAGCATATATAGATATTTTCTGATATTTTATAGTCATTCTGGGTTGTACTTCAACATGTGTTACAAGAAATACTTCATCCATCATTGCAAGAACAAAAACATGGTAAGAATAATTTGTATTGTCAGCATTTAATGATGTCACATAATTAATAAGTAATATTGAGATCTACTAACTAACTGTGCACCTGCATACAACAAGTGAATGAGAAGTGGTCTTGCTGTTCCTCTTGCTCAGTAGGACTTGATCAAGAGTCTTCTCATGGCTGTTACATCAGTTGATTTACCCTATATTCTTGTTTCTCAAAATGCAAACTACTATTTAATTACACGATAAATAAAGGTTTATCTGACTTTAAAAAATCAAGAGAAACAAAATTAATAGCAATAAATATTTATTTGTCAGATAATGATGAAACCATTTAGAAAATAATTCAGTGCTGTAACTCTTACTGTATGCAGCAATGTTTTTTATAGTGCTTTGGTTATAACAATATTAAACTGTTATAGTTTTAAGATTTCAATGACTTAAACTACTTTCAACTAAATCAAAAAGTAGACAGCCTAGTAATGCATTGGGTTTCAAATAAAATATTATTTGAAATTTTCAATATTTTTATTTACAGATACATCACAATTTCAATTGCCACCAGATTTTAATTGCAAAAACCCTGTTGGTTTTTGTTGGTGGCTGTTGTCTAATCTGGCTCCACTTTATGGTTACAACATGAAAGGAGAATACAATATTAGCAATGTATCCAATATGAGAAGTAACTACGTTGTTGTGCATGGTTTGCTGAAGTCTTCACTGTCTACGGTGAGCGTTATATCCCTTTATGCAACAACCATATAAAAATTATATATTTTATATATATAATGATATATATATGATGCGTTTGCTATTTGAAGTAGATTGTATTCAAGAGAATATTCTGTTTTTGAATTATATTCTTAAATGTGGTATAAAGATATAACTGATTTTCCTATCCACCTCAATAGTAATATGTTGTCTTCTAGTAAATAACTCTTTGTAGGCAATTCCGTTCAGTCATAATAAAAATAACCATGCCTCTTGTCTACTCCCGATTTTAGTGTACGGTTAACCACTGAACTTACCTTGACTAAAAGGTGAATTTTCAGAAAACACTTTATTGGTAGTTTGAAAACAACCCATCAATTTGTGATAAAAAGTAACTTTTGAACTTGTGATTTCTTATGGCCACGCAGGGAAGAAGCAAAAGGAAAGAAAAAAATTATCATTAATACACTCGACGATCTTTGTTCCTCATAAACACTACAGACGAAGGCTGGTATTGATTACCTGATTTCAAATTTGTTTAATGTAGCTTTTTACTGAGTTACAAGTATGTATAAAAAAAAACAAATTCTGAAAAAATAAATTAATAGTTGATTAGCCAGGACTTTTATTCCATCAACAAAGTAGGTTGACCAGCAAAGGTAAGTGACTGCGCAAAATAAAATCTAAAAATGAAATGCAGATGTAAAGAAATAAACTATTTTAGTCACTTATTGAAGCTTCTGGTCAAGGAACCAAACATTCCCAGCATTTTATGAATGAATCACTCGGAGAATTGTAGTGTATTTCATTCACTAAATGTAATATGCTTGAAATGCTGAGGTCCGCAACCTACGAGTCCACAAAATGAATGCAAATTGTCTGACTTTTTGTCAAATATTTAGTTATTACATTAGCTTGTATATTAATATAATATTATCATTTGGTTTCATTGTATTTTTTAGAATGAAGGAAGATATGATGAGAATAGCACACGGTGTTACCTTCGTTGTTGTTTAGAATTATCCTACTTGTGGGAAGCTGATATGGAAATTTTGAATACATTATGGGACCATTATTACAAAAGACTGGTAATGAATGAGTTGGTATTCTTTTAGAATCAGTAGCCCAATTACTCCAGAAACAGTCTTTATTTTTTTTTATGTTGGTTCTAAATATCATTTACCACATTGTATGAATTATTAAAATTTTATGTCATAGATTACAGACATATTTTAAATCAAGTTTTACTCACTTTTTGAAATGCAGTTAACTCTAACATCTAAAAAATTTCTGTCATTAGTCAACAATTTACTTTTTAACACAATGCACCATTTGTAAGCTGTAGGTGGGAAAACGAAATAAACCCAAATGATCCCGCAATTTGCTTGTTTATAAATGTAATGCATGATGAGGGCATTAAGAGTTTACTGTGGGATTGATCTTTACAAAAAGCTGTGAACTGTGGGATTAATATGATTTGTTTCACTATGCTGCCTAGTGCGTGCAACCAATATTACTAAGGCTCTTTAATCTGTTTCTAAAAAACAACCAAGACATGCGTGAATACTTCTACCTAGATGAGTCTTGTGTCTGTTGTTATTTTCATACAGACCAATGTTTGAAGCGAAACTACTTAGTAAGAGAAGCATACTTGTAACCAAACTTATGCAGTTAAAATACTGGAAAACCTTTTTAGTTATTAATAATTGATTATATGCTAAATGTGACCTTGTGTACATAAATAGAATAAACAAAATGCAATTGTTTCCTTTAAAAATTAAAATTAATGCAAAATGGCAAACACTTTAAAATGTGTAAAACGACATTTCGAAAGTGTGAAGTAGATTGACTGATAATTCTTCTTGTTATTTTGTGGGCATATGTGGTTAAAATTACTAATTTTCTGTACAATTTGTTTTCATAGAAATGTATCATGTTGAAGGTATAATGCAGGGTAAAATCCTAGTATATTGTTATTCTAAACAATATTCAATATATAAGCTGAGAATGATTTTATGTTAGGTAGGAATCATTTGTATTAAAATACTGAAAAATAACTCATTTATCTTTTAGGGAAGATCTCAAAAGTTTGCAAACCGATTCTATACGAACAGTGTTCGTTTAGTGGGTGGGTGGTTCAAGGCCCCAAACGTATAGAAATTGGTAAAATCGCAAAACTATCTGAAAAGTACTTGCAAAGTTTGGTCCCGTAAAAAATACATTATTAAGCGCGATTTCTGAGATGTTTCAATGTTCTTCCGCCTGGTGACGTGAATACTGATATCCGTTAACCTACGACATCTCGTGGAAGAAAATGGAACTAATATTACGACATTACTATGTATTTTACATTACTGCTGTAAATTAGTCTGATTCCAAAATGGCGAGACAGTTGACTTTGTTTGGCACTTTCGCAGCGCAAAACAGCTGTACCAAAAACCAACCACAAAGTACGAGCACTTTATGAACAATTTCGCAGAAGAAAATTCATCACTGACCCTTGCAGGTATGTTGATCGAATGTGTTCTGCTTTTTATATACAGATCTTGCCGAGATTTTATATGCACGTTTTTTGCAGACGGCATGTCGTCTGCTCGTCAATGATGACGATCCATGTGAATGATACTGTCTCTATTATTAATCTGATGCTTGCGATGATGATCTTTTTTTAAAAACTGTAGTCTATTCAGATAGGACTTTAGTTTTACGTTTATTTCACTCTCTCTAAATTTCTTACAATGCCTAATATGAACAATTCGTACGTTTGGCCAAGGATCATGCATTCTAGAAGAAAGGAAAGGTTTTTTGCTGTATGAAATTAAAGATATTTTTGTCTTCAACTATAAGAAATAAATAAGGATTTATAAAACGAAATGGTAACATTAAATAAACTGTATACTGGAATCAGTGGTCTCAGAAAAGTGTGATAATCATTTTTATGCCCATCCACATAGTGGCTGGGCATATAGTCGTAGCGAAGGCGTTGTCGTTGTCGTATGTAACACTTTCTTTTGTCTCACGATAACAGCTTCAGTTTTTACCCGATCAGCTTCATATTCGGTACCTGGTAAATACAGGTCAAAGTGCAGATCGGTTATACTTTCGACCTTGATTACTTCCAATATGGCCGACTGGCGGCCATGTTTGTACCCGAGAGTGCACCTCACGTTGTGCCCATTTTGGGAAAGACGAAGCGTTGACTTGACGATTCAAATGTGGATTCACGTAGGCCAGCTTCAGTTTTTACCTGATCAGCTTCATATTTGGTACAGGGTAAACACAGATCAAAGTGCAGGTCAGTTTTACTTTTGGCCTTGTTTATTTCCAATATGGCCGACTGGTGGCCATGTTTGTTCCCAAGAGGGCACGTAACGTTGTGTCTATAGCCGCGGAGACGAAGCACTACCTGGACGATTCAAGGTGGTTCTAGGAAACCCAAAGGTTGGTGGGTGTAATAGGCTAGGTGACATTTTAAAATGACTTGACAAGTAGGTCAAATGCCGCAACGATCCTTGGAATTTTTTGCCGTGCGTAACACTTTCTTTGTCTAGCAATAACTGCTTTAGTTTTTTTATCCGATCAGCTCCATATTCGGTACATAGTAAGTACAGGTCAAAGTACAGATTATATATAATATTGACTCGGATTACTTCTAACATGGCTGACTGGCAGCCATGTTGTGTTTGCGAGATTGCACATCATAATAACAGCTTCAGTTTTTATCCGGTCAGTTTCATATTCGGCACAGAGTAAGTCCAGTACAGGTTATGTATCATATTGACCCGGATTACTTCCAATATGGCCGACTTGTGGCCATGTTTGTTCCCGAGAGGGCACGTAACGTTGCATCTATAGCCGCGAAGATGAAGCGCTGCCTGGACGATTCAAAGGTGGTTCTAGGAAAGTCATAGGTTGGTGGGTGTATTAGGCTAGGTGACATTTTAAAATGATCTTGACAAGTAGGTCATATGGCGGTACGATATTTTGACATTTTTTTACCGTGCGTAACACTTTCTTTGTCTCACAATAACTGCATCAGTTTTTATCCGATCAGCTCCATTTCAGTACAAAGTAAGTACAGGACAAAGTACAGGTTATATGTAATATTGACCCGGATTACTTCCAACATCGCCGACTGGCGGCCATGTTGGTTCGCAAGATTGCACATCATAATAACAACTTCAGTTTTTATCCGAGCCATTTCATATTTGGCACAGAGTAAGTCCAGGTCGCAGTTCATGCTTTTTGTAATTTTTACCTGGATTACTTTCAACATGGCCGATTGTCAGCCATGTTTGTTCTTGAGAGGGCATGTTACATTGCGTTTATACAAAGTCCTACCTGGATGATTCAAAGGTGGTTCTAGGAAGACTGTAGGTTGGTAGGCGTAATAGGCTAGGTGACATTTTAAAATGAACTTGACAAGTAGGTCAAATGTCGTTACGAATCTTCAACATTTTTTACCGTGCATAACCCTTTTTTTGTCTCGCAATAACTGCTTCAGCTTTTACCCAGTTAGCTCCATATTTTGTGCAGAATAAGTACAGGTCAATGTACAGGTTATATATAATATTGACCTGGATTACTTCTAATATGGCCAACTGGCAGCCATGTTTGTTCCTGAAAGGGCACATTATAATAACAGCTTCAGTTTTTATCCAATCAGCTTCTTATTTGGTGCAAAGTAAGTACAGGTACCATTACAGGGTATGTGTAATTGGACGTAGATTACTTTCAATATGGCCGACTGGGGCCATGTTTATTCCCAAGAGGGCACATAACATTGCATCTATCGCCGGGAAGATGAAGTGCTGCGTGGATGATTCAAAGGTGGTTCTAGGAAAGCCAAAGGTTGGTGGGAGTAATAGGCTAAATGATATTTTAAAATGACCTTGACAAGTAGGTCAAATGCTGGTACGAATCGTCGACGTATTTCACCGCGCGTAACACTTTTTGTCTTACAATAACTGCGTCAGTTTTTAGCCGATCAGCTCCATATTTAGTACAGAGTAAGTACAGGTTATGTATAATATTGACCACAAAGTCATGTCACTTTGCGTTTATAGCCGCAAAGACGAAGCGCTACTTGGCCGATTCAAAGGTGGTTCTAAGAAGGCCATAGGTTGGTAGCCCAAATGGGTCACTTTTTCACAAATTAATCCCAAAAAATGGATTGACTTTTCACAGAAATGCCCATACAGATTGGTCCACTTTTCAACAAACCCTAAAAATATGTCGTTTTTTCCGATTTTATTTAAAAGTAGCAATTCCATGGAACTTTTAAAAATAAAAGCCTAAAAAATTGGTTTGTGACAGAAAACCCTAAAAATGGGTGGATATTTTGAGTTTGGGCTGCACATTCCCATCTAAAAAATATTGTCAGTTCTCCCCCGGGGTAAAGCATCAGACAGCAGATACAGTCAGTTTGAATAAGAGTACCCCACAATGATAAACCAGACTATAATGCATGATGTATTCTATTCTTTTCTAATGTAAAAAAACAATAATGTTAAAAAAATAATCCTACACATTGGATGGGCATTAGACATGACAAATGTCTTGTTTATACATACACAGCAAGAAGTGTAATACTCCGACATTTGTATTTTACTAAAAAAATTGTATAATTCATACATTGCATAGGTTGAGGTGCTTTGATTGTTTTTATACAACTAACATCCATACGTTTATGGGTTGGGGCGGGTGGTATGTAAACTTGTGTGATTTTATACTGAAAAATCACAAACCAAGATCCATACATTTAGAGGAGGTGGGTGGGTGGTAAAATCTATATGAACACTGTGAACTTTTGAGATCTTCCCTTATTTCAGCTAATAAATGTGAAAGCATTATTGTGTAATCCTGAGATAATACTGAAGGTTATTTTAATTGGCAGGAGATAAAAGTTATTTAACTTACCTATCACATTATATAATCATTAAGCAGTAAAACTCCCCTTTTTTGAAAACCAAAAATATTAGTTTGACACCTCTGCAGGTATGAGACTGTAACTGCCAAAATTAACTTTCAGTAGTGATCAGTTTTCAGGTTTATTCTTAGATGGCATAAGGCAACCAATAGGTAGCTGATATAGTTTGTACTAGATGGCACCCGTGGTAAACCACAGATCTTGATAGAGATGTAGGTCACATAAGGCCGACTTCAGACATGATCACAGAGATGTAGGTCACGTAAGGCCGAGTTATCACAGGCAAAAAATAATGAATTTAAAAATGCTCGATACCTTTCACCGATTGACCCCAAAATTTGAGGAACGCGAGCCATCGTTGATACCTACGATGTGTGAAAAGATCAAGGTTCTACATATATAGTTTTGAAGATATTTGGTGGAAAGAGTGACAGACAGACGGACACTCGAGATTTAGTAGTATAGATAGCCTATTAATATGCAATTTTTCTCTTTCCTCCCTTTTTATGCCCATCACTATGTATGTCGTAGGGTATGCGTCGTCGTCGGTGTATCTAACCTTTTCTTTGTCTCACTATAACGGTTTCAACTTTTGTCAGATCATCTTCGTATTTGGTACCGGGTGAGTACAGGTGAAAGCATAGGTCGGACATATTTTGACCTCGATTACTTCCAATATTGCCGATTGGCGGCCATGTTTGTACCTGAGAGTGCACCTCACGTTGCGCCCATTTCGGGAAAGACAATTCGAAGGTGGATTCACGAAGGCCATGGAATGGTGGGCATATTAGACCAGGTGACATTTCAAAATGACCTTGAGAAGTAGGTCAAATGTCGACACGAATCTTTGACAATTTTTGTTGCGCGTAACACTTCGCACAATAACTGCTTCAGTTTTGATTCGATCAGCTTCATAAGTGGTACAGGATAAATACAGGTCAAAATGCAGACCGTCTGTAATTTCAACATGGATCACTTTCAAGATGGCCATGTTTGTTCTTGAGATGTTGGCTCGAAATAATAGCTTTTGTTTTTGTCGGATCATCTTCTTATTTGGTACAGGGTAAATACTGGTCAAAGTACACGTGGGGTATAAGGTTGACCCCGATTACGTCCAACATGGCCGACTGGCAGCCATGTTTGTACCCGAGGGTGCATGTTACGTTGTGCCCATTTTGGGAAAGACGAAGCGATGACTGGACGATTCAAAAATGTATTCACGTAGGCCATAGGATGGTGGGCGTATTAGGCCAGGCCACATTCAAAATGACCTTGAGAAGTAGGTCAAATGCCGATGCGAATCTTCAACATTTTTTGTGCATAATACTTTCTTCGTCGTGCAATAACTGCTTCAGTTTTTATCCGATCAACTTTATGTTTGGTACAGTATAAATACAGGTCAAAATGCAGATCGTCTGTAATTTCCATGTGGATCACTGTGAAGATGGCCGACTGGTGGCCATGTTTTTCCCCGATAGTGCACGTTACGTTGCGCCCATTTCGGGAGAGACGAAGCAATGACTGGACAATTCGAAGGTGGATTCACGAAGGCCATGGGTTGATGGGCGTATAGGCCAAGTGACATTTCAAAATGACCTTGAGAAGTAGGTCAAATGTCGACATGAATCTTTGACAATTTCTGTTGCGCGTAACACTATTTTTGTCGCGCAATAACTGTGATCAGCTTTATATTTGGTACAGGATAAATACAGGTCAAAATGCAGATCGTCTGTAATTTCAACATGGATCTCATTCAAGATGGCCGACTGGTGGCCATGTTTATTCTCGAGATGTTAGCTAGCAATAATAGCTTTAGTTTTTGTCGGATCATCTTCATATTTGGTACAGGGTAAATACTGGTCAAAGTACAAGTAGGATATAAGTTTGACCTCAATTACTTCCAACATGGCTGACTTGTGGCCATGTTTGTACCTAAGAGTGCACGTTACGTTGCGCCCATTTTGGGAAAGACGAAGTGATGACTGGGCGATTCAAAGGTGGATTTACTTAGGCCATAGGTTCGTGGGCGTATTAGGCCAGGCCACATTTCAAAATGACTTTGAGAAGTAGGTCAAATGCTGATGCGAATCTCTTTGTTGCGTAACACTTTCTTTGTCGCGCAATAACTGCTTCAGTTTTTGTCCCATCAACTTTATGTTTGGTATAGGGTAAATACAGGTCAAAATGCGGATCGTCTATAATTTCCATGTGGATCACTTTCAAGATGGCCGACTGGTGGCCATGTTTTTTCCCGATAGTGCACATTACGATGTGCCTATTTCGGGAAAGTTGAAGCAATGACTGGACGATTCGAAGGTGGATAACAAAGCCCATAGGTTGGTGGGGTGTATTAGGCCAGGTGACATTTCAAAGTTACCTTGAGAAGTAGGTCAAATTCCGATACGAATCTTCGACATTTTTCATTTGCGTAACAATTTTCTTGTCTTCCAATGACTGCTTCAGTTTTTATCATATCAGCTTTATATTTGGTACAGGCTAAATACTGGTCAAAGTGCAGATCGGCA
>JAOXYB010024836.1:0-16122 GCA_028565635.1 Phoronis ovalis | reverse complement strand
CTGTGCCGAATATGAAAGCGATCGGGTAAAAACTGAAGCTGTTATCGCGAGACAAAGAAAGTGTTACATACGACGACGACGACGCCTACACTATGACAATATGCTCATTCCACTATGGTGGATGGGCATAAAAAACGCTAAGCCAATTCAACAGTTCTATAGTCTTTACATAATATTTGAGCATTACAGCAGAACCACTTTTGTGATGCCATTCAAAATAAATACAAACAGGTTTATTAGGCTTCTAAAACCATTTTTTCAAATTTCGTGCTAAAAAAATGCAATGGGATAAGTGAAAACATCAAGTAGACTAGAGGTATTTGAAAATATAAACATTTTAAATACAGGGTTACAGAGAATAAATGTTTTATGAGTTCAGCTCAACCCTTACTTGCTAAAATCCGCTACTCTAGATGTTTACATTTGAATGAGAAAACTCACATCATTGTTCTGAGTCAAAAAACAAAGTGTTATCTGAAAACCTTGCATTTCAAATATTGTAATATATACTTTTTCAAATACCTCTGCTTGCCACAATCAATTATTCCAGTGCAATTCATTTTTTAACAGATTTAGTAGAGAACTGTCTTTACAAAGTTTACATCATCAGAAAATAGTTCTGGCCCCTCTACTGCCCTACTAATGGTGAAATCTGAAAACAGCAAGAAAATGGTCCTGCAAGTAAAATATTAAGAAAAAACACAAAATAAGAATATTTTCTAGTCAATGATATAATCTTATAGTTCCAGATTTGTCAGTGAAGCATAAGCTGTGTATATATATAAATATATATATACTCACAGCACTTTGCAGCATATGGTAAATATCTGCTCTATCAGTAGCCAATGCAATGTCTAATGGTGTTCTATCAAACTGAAAGAAATTATCACATAATTGAACAGCAAATACAGATATAGTGTGTGGCAAACACTCATTAGTTATCATGAAATGACTTTGGAAGATCCACACATTTCTGCGCAGCATTATCTATAACTTTTCAAGTTGGGTTAAATGGTTGGCCATGATCTGGATCCACCTTTAAAAGCATGTTAAGATAGTCGGAAGTCAGTAGTGATGCTTGACACAAAGTATTTTAACACTTTCTCGCTCTTTATGAAAATATTTTCATAAATCAATCTTCTGTAAATGAAGACAGCTAAACAACATTTTTTCCCATAAAATATTAGCTCTATGACAGAAACCACTAGAGAACATGGCAACAATAACAATTTTTTTGCCAATAGATGGCGTTTTCGTACTGAAAAAGTAGAAGGTATCAAATTTTTACATTTACCTGAGGTAAAGCGACATGCGACTAAATATTCTATGATGATTAAACTGACAAATTGTACAATTCATATGTCAAGTGGACAGTGTATGTGCTCAAATTGCAGGAAACCAAACGTTAAAGTTCTTACACATACCTTATCTACACTGTTGACATCAGCTCCATGGATAACCAACAGATTAACAACTTGGTCGTGACCCTTCTCACATGCCCAGTGTAGTGGGGTCATTTTTAACTGTAAAAGTAAGTTTAATGGTGTTCAGTTGAAAGAAATAGCATACAATCAAATTCAAGAACTAGTACTTTACTATCAGAATATCTGACAGCTAAATAAGGATATTTCAATTTAGAAATATGGTCTCATAAGTTTGGACAGTATCTACATTAGATTCTAACTTAACCAAATAATGGGTTACCTCTGTACCTAGTATAATCAATCATTTTAAATTTTTTGTCAAGTTATTTTAGCAAAAGAAAATTAAGATTTTACAGAGTTTTTGCATAATTCTGTTTCATTGTTATTTTAACTGTCTTAATAATCTGTTTATCCAAAAATGAATATTATTGTCTTTGGAAAATTAATAGAGGTAACACACTTCACAATACATTATGCTGATATATTACTATCTATAATCAGATGTGGTCTAGTTTTATGCATAAGTTACCAGAGAGAACACAAATGTTTGGTAAATTCTGTACTTACCATATCATTCGCATCTACATCTGCGGAATGTTTAAGTAACAGCTCTACAATATCACTGTAAATTCTGTACTTACCATATCCTTCGCATCTACATCTGCGGAATGTTTAAGTAACAGCTCTACAATATCATTGTGTCCTTGTTGAGAGGCGGCATGCAATGGTGTTCTGTCTACTTTGGTCCGTGCATCACGACTTATACCAGCTCGCAGCAAGACTTCTGCAGTACCTACATGCCCATGTTGTGATCCAAAATGGAGAGGTGACGTACCAAGCTGAAAGGCAATGACATAGTTAATAATTTAAGCTATTTGTTTTCCATGTTTGTAGGAAATTTAACAACAGGTACATATTTCAAGAAAAACGGCATACACTTTGACAATGAAAAGAAAATGCACTGAAAAAATACATGTTACAGCGATATTATACCATGTATCTAATTATTTGTCTTGAGGATATATAATTTATGAATATCTTACAAGTTACAAGTAGTTTTTTTTTTCATCTAAAACCTGAAGATTTTTATAAAGCAGTAACCTATTTTAAAAAGCTTTACACATTTACCCAGTCTGTTGTGAAAGGAGCGCCACTAGCCATTAAAGTTCGCACTTCATCTGTATCCCCTTTCTTTGCTGCTTCAAGCAATCGTTTCCCCAAATCGACAAGTGACATTGCTATATTAAAACAATTCAGTGGCTTTAAAACGTACACAGGTTACATAATTCTACACGACAGTCTGTTGCAGGGGTTTTGCTAACTCAAAAGCAGGTGACATTTTTATACTTAGCCAATTTGAGACAGCAGAAACCCATAAAGAATTCAGTATGAATTCACTTGATTGTCAGGACCTATTTGCACAAAAAACGCGCTCATTAAATAAAAATTGCACGATATTCCACTTATAATTATCATACTTACTACATAGATTACAGCATAGTAACGAAGCAAAGCCTCGGCAGCAAGTGTACACAACATTTATTTTAAATTTACAATTTGAACGTAGAATTCAGGCGCCATTTAA
Source organism: Phoronis ovalis (assembly GCA_028565635.1). Classification (NCBI taxonomy): domain Eukaryota; kingdom Metazoa; phylum Phoronida; family Phoronidae; genus Phoronis; species Phoronis ovalis. The sequence continues at coordinate 13,113 of JAOXYB010024836.1, read as the reverse complement.
GATTTCTAAAGCGGAAACTGCATGTGACAAATTCTAAATTATCTTCAGTGTCATGATCTACATAAAATCAACCTAATCTCTTTATACATTTACCTTCCTTGATATCTTTTCTTCAACTACACATTCAGTTTAACATGCTCTTAGTCGAAAATATTCGAGTTTTTCCTTGTTTTCTTGCACAGATTTTTAACCGGAAGTTCATTTGTTGTTCCGGAAGCATGTGTCGACTTTTCACATTCACTCTTGTCAGAAATATGTCTACGCCCAACATTGCGTCAAGTTTATACATTTCCTCACGTACAATATTATTACGAACAACTTCAGCCAATTCAAATACTATTTCGTTTCATGTTTTGTGCAATTTTCTGCATTTAGTCAAGTATTTTTTAATTACATTTTATTCCTATCGGATGATTAAACTGTGAGTAGGCAATACTCTACTACAACATCACGCAAATTAGCGAGAGAAAGTACGATATTCGGTGTTTGCGCAAACGCATTGCATCGAACTCTTATTTTGACCACACCTTTTTAGCACCTCTCGGGGACATTCACTAGTAAAATTGAAGTAGACAAAAGCTCTAGATTTTTGTGTAAGTATGCTAAAACGTTTCTCCAATTATTTGGCTTACTAGGACAAGAAGTTTTATAGAAGTTTACATTTATTTTCTTTGTGTTTGCAGGATTTTTAATGAAGCGGGTATTATTTTCACGTTGATTTTGAAGATACTTCCAATGGTAATACACCGTTACAAGACGTGGTCGATAGTACTAGTAGTCTCATAATAACGCTGGCAGGCTGCCTATGGCATATTCATCTAGTGAATACGAAGCATGGTTTAAAGCTCATTACGAGTTGTTATGGTGTGTTCAGATTGTCAAGTGGTTGTAATGTCCACTACCCAACTAAGGGACGTGGTTTCAACCTGTGATCGCTGCCAAGCTAAAATGCAAGCGATTGCAGATCTGTTATTGCTGACAAGTGATCTGCGTCCTGTTACAACCGACACACTATCAGTATTTGGAGAGTCCTATTCTAGTTGTCGAGATACTATCATAGCTCGGACTCAAGGCTTGAACGTTCTTGCACAAACTATATTTGATAGGTTAAAGACTCAAAGATGGGGTGATATCAAGTCATGCATGATGGAAATAAGCGACTTAGTTGTAGGTCTTATTGAGTGCTGCAGTCATGCAGTGTATTTATATGGAATAAATAATCCCCACTGCTCTTCTGCTAAACCAAGTATTGTTGATCGCTACAAAATTTGCCGTGCCAATATTGAAATAAAACTATGTTGTGATCGATTGCATGACGCTAATCCAAAGGAGCTTTCTGGAACTTGTTCGGAAATGTCAAAATATTTAACAGTTTTAACAGAATGCTGCGAAAATGCTAGCGAGAAAATAGTATCAAGCCCACAGAGCCAAAATCAATTTAAGCTATGTTTTAAAAGTATAACTTCAAGTGCTAGTTCTTTATTGACCAGCATCAAGTCATATCAACTATTACCTACAGAAGTGAATCATCATATTGTTTTGGCATTCGCAGAAGCATTGATGGCAACGGGAAATGCAATGGTTACATTTGCAGCAGGTGATGATTTCACTGGAATTCCAGCTTACATTACATCAGATGTGAGAGAAATTCAACAAGAAATGTTAGGTAGTGTATTTATATATTAATTTGTGTTTTGCAGTGACAAGAAAAAATTATAATGTCCCCCTTTTTAATGAATTTGATGTCTGGATTTGTTTGCAGCCAGGATTTATAACATAGATATGTGTGGTAAAATGTTAGGAACCCTTATTTGCAAGATTCAGTCATGAAGGGCACAATGTTTGATCACAGTATGATGTTCATTGTGCATACAAAGTTCATGCAGGCAAGAAAAAAATGATGAATTTATCTCACTCCTTAAGGAAATAGACAAATAGACATTATTGTGATAAAAGAAATTTTAATTGAACATCTGATGTTAGATTATGAATCAGATAACAATATTAGACCATTAACCTGTTTAATCTCCTGTTATTGGGTTCAAAGTCATTTTGTTAACTGCCTGGTTGTAAATTAAATGACTGTAGGACAGTTTTGGTGTTATTTTGTAAACTTGTGTTATATTGGGCCAGATTTGAAAAAAATTGTTTGTGTACCATTAGCCCGACATGGTCCTAGCATATTGGGCCGGTAGGAAGGTATATTTAAAAAAAGAATAAAAATGTATGAATGCACATACACTGTTACAACGAGCTCTATAAAGCATTTTTGAGGTATACATATATACATACTTGCATGTAAAAAAATTCGACAGGTTTCCTTCATTTTGCTTTCACATGAATGTTACCCAATTTTTAGCCCTAATATGACAGAAATAGAATAAAGGTTTGAGTTGGGGCCTTTCATTCAGATAGGTCGGGCAATGCCAAGCAAACTTACTTTTAATCTTTGCCATAATAATGTCTGAATGCATTTCTTGTACAATTGCACTACTGACAAATAGATGCGACTTTCCTGGTAAAATAACATGTAAGTAACTGTAGCTGGCATAATAAATTTTAATCTTTTCATAAGGTGCTATATTTTTACTTTTCAGGTGCAACTATGAGCATTGTCTCCTCATGTATTCAGCTGTTAAAGACAATCAAAGAATTGGTTCATGACTGTACAGATACAAGACTTCATAGAAAACTGACATTATGTATGGATTCTATATCACGCTCATCCTCACAGTTATCAGAATCATTAGCCCAATATAATGTTGAAGATTTGGGACAAGGTACGTCTACATCAAAAGCTACAAGTAGATGACAGCAATAGTCCAGAAAGAATGACTTGCTTTTATAGAAGAGTGGTGCTTTGGACGTGATTTAATGCAAGTTAAATCTGAATTTTGACAGATCTGTGGAGGAAACTTACTAGTGCCAAAGAAGAGTAGTTTCCTAAGTTCAGTACAGATTAAGTTTTGAAAACAGTTTTGGTCAGTAATTTTTTTAATTGCTGCGTATACTTTGTTGTGACGAATGTCCTCAGTAAATAAGTGCAACTGTACTGTCTTGTCACCTGGACTGTTTTTATAACATCCTGCTAAGTTCTAGGTGGTAATTCGCACTACTTGTTTTATATGTACTAAGTATTATTTTGCTGCCATCAGTCATTTTACAGAAAGTATGAATGCAGCATAAACTATTGTGCCAAAAGTTAAATATTGAAAAATTGCTTAATTAGGCATATTTTATTGTTAGTGGTACCTAACTGCCTGCTTGCAGTAGCTAGACTTTAGTGTAACATTAGTTAGTTGAATGGTTCTGCATCTGCTCTATGCTTAACAGCAACTCTATGATGTACTAATTTTAGAAATCGTGATTTTGTAAATAGTTACATGGACTTGCTGATTTCTTTAATCAGATCTTTGTCTTGTCTAATTTGGTTGCTATTTTAATGACATACCACTATCTTTTTTCTGTGGTACAACTTAGTTTGTATATTAAAATATGACTGATTGTTATACTTATATATGTATATTTTGTTAAAGAAGACCTTTGTCATCTTTACATTTACATATTTTGTGTAATGTTTTTATGTAAAAATATTTACTTTCATTGGTGCACAGAAGTTGTTTGTTTTGGTATTCTCCTCAAAATATTGTACTGTACAAATTCCTGGGCTGATGATAACTTTTATGTAAACCCATACATGTGTATAGGTAAATTTTATACATGGTTTGTGTTCTAGGTTATCTACTGGAGTCCTGAATATTATATAATTTTTGCATGGAGAATTCTCTGCATGCTCAAGTGTAGTGGGATTAGCAACTTATTTAACATTTTTAAATACAACTATTGTGTTTGGGTTCATTTCCATTTTGGGAATTTGTAGGATTAAAATCATAATATTTATGTATTCAATAAGCAGTTGTTATATAAAAGTATGATTTAGCTAGATGTGTTAAATGCAGCCAGCGTTCTCCACAGAATATGTTATACATACATGCATACATATAATATTCCAGAATCAATGATTATTGTTTGGGAAATCCAAACATGTATGAAAAAACGTTAAATAATTTGTTCAAGGCTTGTGCACCAAATTTAAACATAGTTGCCCTGAATGTGTGTATAATTTTATGGAGTGCACTGGTAACTAATGAAATCACATAATGAAAATTATGTTTGGTCATTCATACTTTGCAAATATTAGTATTGTCATCATATATCAAACCTGTCATAAATTGAGGCCTGATAAAAGTATTGAGCTCCACCCTAAATGCAGACACAAACATTGATTGTTATAATTTATATCCTTAGGGAATTACAAAAAAGAAACTGTTTGTATATTTTATAGATCATAACTACCACTTGCAAAATTTAAACTAGTGTTTTTAACTAAAAGTTTGAAGTTCCTAATAAAATTTTGAGATTCTCACTTTTCATTATTAATTATTTGAAATGTCTATTTTGTCCCATATGCAAGCTTACTGTTTCATTTTATCACATCTCAGTAACAAAATGCTGTACCAGTAAAATGCTTATATTTAAACTTTTATGAATTATAGCGACAAAAAATGGTGTTTGGATTTTTAAGATTTGGTACCTGTGTATCTACTAAAATTTTTATGCAGACTTTTTCTCAGAAGTTAGTACCTTGTTATCATTTAGGCCCTTGGAGTTTGGCAAACAAAACTGGGTGTAGCTATGTACCTGCTAGCTTAATCTGTATTGTATTTATTTACTGTATGAACCAGGAAGTAATTGTTATGTGCATACAGTTCCCTGGGAATAATGTATTAACATTGAATAGAAATTAAATATTGGGTGCATAAAATTGGAAACACCCTCTATTTAATAGAGCTTATGGGTTAATTTGTAAACTAATGTTACTATTACATTTCCAGTGGTCTTAAATTTCAGACTATGTGAAGAATTTCTGATTTAGAAAATAATATGTATTTTCCTGATGTGGTGCACTTTGAGAAACATTTTAACAAATTTAGTGCCATACACTTGACAATTTTATGTTTTCATTCTCTCAACTTTAGAGAAGAATTGCATAAGAGCTCCTGTAAAATTAATCTATCCTCCAGCTTTTTCAATTAAGTTTACCATACTTCCTACTGATCTTTGTAACTGTTTAAGGGTGTATATATGCACTATTTTGCAAGTTAGTAGATCTAAAGAATTTTACAAGTTACACCCAGTACTTGCTATTTATACCCTCCTGTGCAAGTGTTGCTGACATTTAAAAGTTTATTTATGGGAATAATTTGTTTACTGCCTGCACAAGAGCTTCTGTTGACTGTAACAATGTTGGCAATGTTGACAAAAATATTTAGAACCAAGTATCCTGTGATGATTTAGTGCATACCTGGGAACTAAATGCAATTTGATTGTGTGTTGCAACACCACTTGCAGTTGAGATATCTTATATATATTTTGTATTCTCTGGTGGCTGTTTTAACCTTTCTTTGATGCTATTTTAAAATAAAATTAGGCAAGAAATTAGGCAAATTTTATCTGAAAATTTATAGGCCTTGACTGAGATTGTGAGAAGCTTATTAAAAATGTGTTGCTGTTCACGTAGAATGCATTAGTACTGGCAAGTTTGTTATCAATAATATCTCCAGTTTCATATTTAAGGGGGATTATGTTGGTCACAAGATACTCCTCCCCTTTCAATGCAGTATTTACTAAAAAAATCTGATAAGAATTCTAGCCTGTGATTAGCCACCAGACGATTGCATTAAGAAAATCACTGTCATTTCAGGTCAAATTCAATTAAATATAATTTTATACAAACTATTTAATGCTTGAAAAATTTGAGATGTCTCCACTATCCATCTCAAAACACCTGTGATAGAGGCTAAGTATTCATGTGTTTCCTTGATTCCTTAAAGTTTCCTTTTATATATTGGTTTGAACTGTACAACTGGTGCACTGGCTACTGGCTAGTTTTCCTTGGTTACACCCATGTTTACTATTTTATTCTTCATATTTGTACCTTTCATCCATCATTTATATTGGATTTTAGCTTTTATTATGCAAGTTATCATTATCTACTTAATTTTCAATGAACTTTATCAGCAAAGTAGAATACACCCTTTTCTGTTTGTCACTGAATGTGTTTATTACAAAAAATTTCATGGACATTTAAGCTTAGTTATGTTTGCATAATTGTTATTGTGCTAAAAGGGTGTTCCTGGAAATTCACGCTGTAAATTTCCTGTATAGTTTTTATGAAAAAATACTGAGCCATAGCTCACATTTCTTTACACAATGAAAAACATGTTTACAGAACCATTATATTTTCTGTCAAGTCTGTGCAGTATAGCATATTTCTTCCTAAAAATGGAAATATTTAGTTTCTAAAATTTAAAACATTGTTTTACTTCAGTTTTTACAGAAGGAAACTTGGGGATAAACATACAAAATTTTAATAATGCCAAAGTTAGGCCTTAAATTTGGTACAGCCGTTTCTCAATTAAATACTCTTTTCACATTCTACTTTTCAAAAATGTAATATCTCATTTAAAAAAATCAAAAATAAATAAATAATTCTTTCAAGTTGTTTGTAACTAATTGCATAAATAGCAAATATTGTATCCATATAACATGAAAATATGTAATTCAAAATGTAACAAGAAATGAAACATTCAAATATATGATTCAAATTATTATTTTCCCAAGCCCAAAATTTTAGAAAATGTAAACTGTCATGTTGTCTGCTGTGGCAAAAATTAGATAATTTGCAATAAACTGTCACTGGGTGGGGCCCATCACATTTTCTGTGAAGTGTGGAAATGCTTACCTCATCACTTCCAACATTATATATTTATATATGAACAATTGATGATAGAATGTGATTTTAGGTTTTATTTATTGATGACAAAAAGTTCAGTAATCTGAGCTTGGAAAATTTATGTTAATGATTAAAATTGTTACATTTTGTGCTTATATCATCTGATTTATAATGTAATTACAGTTTTCTGCCAAACACAGAAATGTGCTATAAATTATCATTATGAAGCAGTGAGTAAAGGAACAGAGTGCTCTGAAATCTTCGACTAAAACAGCTCATTGTATTAATTTCCTACCACATAAGTGCACTAACATAAATCATGCAATACACGAATGGTTTCAGTTTTGTGATGAAAAAAAATGGAGAGGATTAATGGGAACGGTTTGTGTATTTAGATTCATGGTGCTTGTTATTTTAGTAGGTAGGGATGGGCATTGAGTTATTGAGAAAGATAAATATCTTACTGTTTAATATTGATTAATGTTAATCCAGATTAAAAATCCTTTTCCTTTACTCTATTTTGTAGTACTTGAGAATTGGGAAGTGAGTAAAATATGGATTTTTAATTATGTGAAATAAAACAAAGAATTGCTTCATATTATGATGGTCAGTGAGTTTAAAGTCCGTAAAATGGATTTTAAATATGTAAAATAAAATTAAGAAAATCTTCATGTTGTTATATCTATAAATATGAATACTTAGATGTACATGTGTACAAAGGCTACTGGATTTGTGCCAAATTTTGAGAAATAAAATGTGTTATCTTTTGATGAGATATTTATCGACTTATTTTCTATATATTGCAGTGGACCTGATACATTGCAATGTTGCTTTCAAAATAGTTGTTGCCATACATTTACAGCACTTCAGCAAAGAACACATGCAGTATCCAGAGCCAAATGTGTAAGAAATATTATCCACTAATTCCGTTTTTCCAATTTAGACACATTTCATTTACATTTTCTAAGATTATAGGCCCCAGGAAGCTGGCCAAATCCTTTTAGAATTAAAGTAGTCCTGTCGGTGCATGGATCATATTCTTGCAAATTATCATACAAATCTTATCAATGTCTTATTTATGATGGTCCTTAGAAGAGTATCTAGACAGAAGATAACCAAACAGATGACAGTATCTAGTCTGCTAAAATTGATACATTATAACCTTGGATGTATTCATAGTTGATAGTGTCCGAATTCGGTGAAGTGACTATCCCAAAGTGATTTCTGAATTTAAGTACAATATACCTAGCCAATTTATGGATTTCAGTGTTTGCTTCCTGGGCGATCACCCCTCTTATGCAAACACAAAACACAGGTCTACTGGCAAAACTACTGCACAGAATTTTCACATATGGTATTTGTTGTTTTTTTTAGAGTAAAATGCTTTTAGTTTACTTCAGATATCCTACATGTTGGGACCATACATTATTTGCAACATTTAATTTCCACAATAAAGACAGAGGCCGCCTGTATTGCTTGTATCTTGAAAAAATCGAAAATCTTTACTAGTTAAGGACATTTATTTTTGTTAAGCATGAATAATGCTCGGGGGCTCACTTACAAAAAAAATCGGGTACGCATGCTTGTCCGATCGAAAAAACGGGGGTATGGGGTACCTTTTTCGCCGTTCGACGGAGTTCCCGGGAACCCCGTTTAGGGGTCGATTTGCGGAAAACCACATTTAGGGGTGTTTTTGGCAAATGTAACTTCCCGTTTAGGGGTTGGTTTTTCAGCAAAATCCCCCGGTTAGGTGTGGTATTTTGATCCTCCACTTCCCGTTTAGGGGCTTATTTTGCACCCTACGGACGACCATGGGTACCCGACTTTTTTTCAAGTGAGCCCACGGGGAATAATGTCACATATGGAGTATAAAATAATACATAAATAAACATCATTAAAATATAATCTAGAAAGTAAAAAACACATGAAGTTTGTAAACTCATGGCAAGTTCTCTGTGTTTTAAGAAGCTTACTAACGACTTAAGCCTAACGACGCATATGACACTATGAGTGGTAAAATGTCTGTTATTACGCCCTACATCATGAACGTAATTGCTGTTACTGAACACACACGTCTCGATCTTTTGACCACATAGAAGAGTTGAAATTGTCTGCACGCTGTTGCACTTCCTCCGACCCTAGAAATAAATAACACAACCAACGTTCTATCGCCTAGTTATAAATCTAGCAACGAATCTTAGTCGTAAAATACATCAAAGTTAAGTAGAAACTAGGAACTGACAAGCCCATATTACTCTTAGTAACATACACCACCGGCGAATGCGGTCTGAGTTCAAATGTAGTAAGACACTATAAAACCTAAAGGCATTTAGAGAATCACGGTATATCGCAAAAAGCTGCAGTAATTCAAAATATACAGAAAAGTATTTTCGTGAATATCAAGCTCTAATCACATTCTTTCCAGAGAAACTGCTCGTTGCATCCACCAGGTGGCAGCATGCAGATGTAAGATTCGGAAGCTGACATTTATATTTTTTGTCAATAAATATTAGTTTTTAAGGCTAAGCTAGACAATTGTTTAAATAAAAATTCGTATGAAATTCGCATTGTACTTTTTTCACACAAAATAAATGTTTTCTGAAAGTTAAACAGTAAGGCTATGTCATGATGCTACTTTCAGATTCGTGTGTACAGTGCATGAAATTTGATTTAACATTTTATGACAACTCATAAAAATCATAAAGTACATCCAACCGGCAAATCCAGCGGATCTAAATTCTAGTTTACTGCTTTTTTAAGGAGTAAACGATAATCCCATTATTTTTTATTATCGAATTGTAAATACTGTAAATGATCTTTGAGTTATTAATTAATGTTTAAAAAAAGGTTTTTTTTATTTGTTAAAAGAACTAAATTGTTATATAACCAAAATCCCTAGTGTAATTTAAAAATGGTCCATAACAAATTATGGAAGTATCGTTTACTTGCTAAAAATATAGTTAGCACGAATTTAGATCTATTGGATTTTCCCATAGGATGTACCTAATGATTTGTATAGGTGTCATTATACGCTATTTTCATACATTTCACACACTAGTGTGAAAATACTAATATTACATAGCCTGAATGTTAAAAGTTTCAGAAAATATCTAGTTTGTGTGAAAAAAATGTAATGCGGATATTTCACTAATTTTTATTTAAACATTCAGACGAAGGTCTAGCTTAGCCTTAAGGCAAACATCCAGTCATTATATCTAGATATTCGTATAAAGAACATAGCACGAAATAAAGACCATTGAATTTTTTCATCATTTAAACTCTTATTACCAGGTCGTGTGTTAAAGACATATCGGCTTTTGGTGTAATTTATTATTTCAAAACATACAAATTAACTGTTCTTTAAACATGTCATTCTTCTACAAAATAACTAAGTGTGTATATACACAGGTCCAAAGCCCAATATCCATTTTATGAAGTAGCATCACAAAGAGGACGTATAGCTATGAAATTGAACTAGAATAAATTCCCGGGGCCACTCAAATAAAATGTAGGTAATCATGCTCGTGAATGGTCTTAAAAAGCCTCCAAACAAGTTGTTAAGGCGATTCGAATAAAAAACAACGAAGATTATGCAAGACCTATCCAAGTTAATTGGTACCCTATCCAACACGGACATTTTTCGATCAGCAAACAGAGAGACTATCACCACAAACATCGGGCCCTAAGCAAGACTCGTCGTGTAGAACAGACTCTAAGCAAGACCACGGTTATTAAAAATCATACCTTTTTTATCAAGATTGCTGATTTTTCTACCCTAAACACGCCTGGCAATAAAGACCTACTTCACGCGTTTTTACTAACAAGCATAATTACCAACAATTTATTTGAGGGACCCCGCGGGGAGCAAATACAACGTCGGGGAGACTACATACGAGGAGAAAATCAGGATTGTTTTAAGAACTTTAATATTTGCGAATGTACTAAAAATATAATAGCATTCACGGGGAAAGCTCGAATGCTGGTGATAAGAAGTCCAGAGAAAAATATTCTGTATCCTTCTGCTGTGTATGATTTTAATGCACAGTCCCACACGTTCTTATATTGTCCAGTGATATCTGATTGCACTCGACTTTTAATGACGTCAAATGGTATAATGCAAGACCAACCAGCAACTCCTGAAAGCGACAAAAGAAATGATTAGAACAATTAACAAAATGTATTAATTAGATCAATATCCAGCTAGGCTGTCCATTGCGTCCGCCAGGTGGCAGTTTATGGCACTACAAAGTGGTTGCGTGGTTTTTGTAGTTGCTGAGAATGTTTCAATCTTATTAACAAGTTTAATTTATTATAAGCAACAGTGAGACTACAATGCGCACGATGAATAAATGCGCACTTGGAACAGAAAAGACGAATAAAACAAACGAACAAAACAACATAAAAAATAAAGATACATTACATAGAAGACATGGGTCAATCAGAAAGTGATAGAACACTTGAATTTTGTGATTCTGGAGCTGTAGAGAACGAGTACCATTTAATTCTTCAAGGTAACTTGTATTACAAACCCAGAAGGGAACTGATTGACCTATCTGCTGAAGTGTTTAATTTAAACTCTAATAAATTTTGTGATTTGCAAGATGACGAAATATTAGCTTTAATATTTTCTAAAGAATTCACTGTAAGAGCTTTAGCCAAATATGTCAAAACAGCTTACTTAACAAGAAGATAATTGTTTATAAATGTTAAAACATATATAATTTTTATTCCTTATAACCACATGTATATTTAATAGTCTTGTAAAAGCCTCAGTAAGGCTGGATGCAAGTTGCATATGACTTTAATAAAATATTCATTCATTCATCATACGCGGTCATTGTTTCTATTTCTGCGAAGCCAGTTTGAAAGTTAAAATGAATATGTTCATTGCAAAAACTGGAGACCGAGATAACAAAGCAAACAGGTACGTACCTGCGAATCCACCGGCTATCAAGCTTGCACCAATCCCACGGGTGTCACAATATGGATATATTGTTGCAAACAGATATTCGTATGTTAACACATATATGCCAAATGAATATACATCCCTAAGTATCATAATATCCAAGCCTTTATATAGTCCTTTAAAACCATGAGTTCGAACTATACTTTTGACGCATTCTACTGGCCCTCTGTAATTCTGTTTCGCTGTTTGATTCGAGGTTGTAATTGATGGTTGTATAGTTGATGTTCCTGGAAGGAGTAAAGCACCATGTAACTAGCAATGTAGATTTACAAAAAATAACATAATAATCTCCATAAATATGCCTTATCAGAAAATTTAAATTTAATAAATTTAGTCACCTGCACAGAAACAGAAAGTTGCACTGAAGGTGTTGAACGTTTTGTTTGTAAGATTCAACTTTTCGTTCAATAGTTGATTGTTTTATTATTATGATTAATAATGAGTACCCTTTTTGTAACAATTTTTTTTGCATAAAATAAATTGAAATTCGACTTCTCTTTCTTTAACTTCTCAAGTTTATATTTCTTAGCAATAAGAGAAAGATAGGTGGTTGATTCAAAATATAAAAAAAAAGTCCACCGTAAATCGTTTCGATCAAACATTTATTAACCGTTTTTAATGATAAAATGTGTGTTCGCCTTCAAATTCGTCTTCAATATGATGCCGGATTGGCGTCGTTCGGATAAATATGGTATTTGTTATGGCTAACCTTGGGTCACTACCTGGTGCGGGATTTGTGATTGAAGCATAACTTTTACGACTTCTGTCGGGCATGCGGGAATCAATTGTGCAGCTCCCGCCATACAACCTGCTATAAAAATCTGGCGATAGCTTGGTTTAGGAGGGTCTTCACCATGAAGCATGATTTTTAACGAATGTCCATAAACACCGAAATAAACGGTATTTAGCACCGCGCTGTTAAGAAGTGGAAAACACATTCCTCTGAATAAACCTTTAACCTAAGGAATGATAAAGAAATAAATGCATGATTCGTGTACGAGAAAAAACACACGACTTTTTCTTTAACAGACGGGATGATTATAAGTTTGAATTCATACATCAATGTAACTTGCAAAAGATTTATTGAATTTAAGTTTCCAATTATAACATACAACTATAGCTAGCAGTTTGATATAAAACTTAAACCACATATAGTGCACTGTAAACAAAATACAACGAATAAACAGTAGTTTTAATCCGATTCAACTGTACAGCACATCCAACCCATACTTACCTGTACCAATCAGAAAAAAAGACTTACCAAACCTTGCTTATAAACATTCTTCGCGCAGTCCCAGTTTCCTTTGTATTTGTTAGTAGAAGACTGAGTTTGCAGTTGAACCTACGGATG
>JAOXYB010024814.1:3864-16125 GCA_028565635.1 Phoronis ovalis | reverse complement strand
ATGTATTTATGCTTAAGTTCAAAATTCACAGTATCTGCTTCGTTATTATCATATCAAAAGTACAATAAGTCTTTTACCACATTATCGTGACTGTTAAAAACCCCTATAACCTACGATCAAATTAAGTATAGGACTCGAAAATAAGCCCTGGGCTTATAATAGACCTAATTGTTAGTTACTGCAAATCTTGGTGCTTATGTGGATGATAATTTGTGTAAATGTATATTGCATAATAAATAATAATAAAATCAGTAACATGTCCCAGTCCGTACATTAATCTGTATACTGTCAATAAAAGAGAGATAGGCGGAATAAGTGAGAAAAAAATGATGTTTTGTTTTATTGTGTAACCATAAGTGATACGACACTGGTGTGGACAGTCAACAGTAATCAGAGAGTCACCCATTTCTGTTTGAAATATCCTGTAGCACTTATCAATATAATTTGTAAATGGTTATTTTCCGAAATGGGAACTAAATTTCTTGTAGCGTCAATGATTGATTGACATGAAAACTTGGTGTCTACTTCTGGAAATTTGTACTTGTTAATTGCAATTGAAAGCAAGAGGATAAGAAATGTTTTCAGCGATTTTAAACCATTCTCTGAATTAGCATCCATTAAAGTGTTGCCTTTTAGGGTGTTGGGACGCCTGCTGATATGACCCTTCTTTTAAACGCCCTGCGGCATGGAGAAATCATTGGAGTTACTTACCTCGGAATGCGGCATGTGTTAACCCGAGATTTGGCATTAGTGCCGCGGCTGCCACTGCTCTAGACGCCAATAGTGGATTGAAACAAGGTCGGAAACTTGAACCGCCAAACCTGTGGAAATATGGAAAAGATAACCTTAGTAAATTTGGTAGTTGTTTTGTAAAAAGTGACAGCACTATGTAGTTGCAAATTTATTAAAATAGAAAGATGATATCACCGTAATATAGTCGCATATTTTAACTGTTGGAAGTTTGAGCTTATAACGAATGTGTTGGTTATAACACTAAGAATTTTGCGCAGCTCCTGAATATAGGTAGATTGTATGGTCTTAGATCTGAGATATCACAATGGTGCAGGGTTGAGCTACAGCTTGCGCTGAAATACTTAGTAAACTTTTGGAGGATAACAGGGGCCTCCCTCCTTACAATCTTATGACAGATTCACTACAAAATTGTTAAACATTCTCTTGGTTGAATTTAAAACCCGTCGTGCGTACTTAAACATTGTTTCTACAACTAATTGTTATGAGAGCTGTGACTATACTTACGGCGGTAAGAACGGATAAGACGCCTTGGACACGCTGCTGTCACATGCAGCCGTCGAGATAGAAGGTAAACTAAGCTGCAATTTGAGATTTTCCTTACTGCCGTCTTCAGCGTCTTCATTGTCGTGACTATGTCTGATATCACTGACGGAATTTTCTGATTCGGTAATCATGTTCGTTTGCCCGAGGTTGCCATGCGACGACGGTTGATTGGTAAGGAAACGTTCACTTTTTCGCCACTTTGCTCTTCTGTTTTGGAACCATACCTGAATATAAAGTTATAAATTCATTGCAGGTGTTAACTTTCAGAGGAGAAGGCAATACAATGCATGAAATCTGACTGGTGAGCTGAAAATTTTAATACTCCATTAGTCCCATATAATTCCTAACAAATGCGATTTCGCTAAAGTTCTGTTTCGATTGCAAAAAATACATTTCTGCGCGTAGTGAAAATATAGACAGAAATCTGAATTTGTTAAATCGCTGTTTTATTTTTATACCATGTTAATAGCTAAAATTCTGCTTCGAATAGTATTGCAGATACATGCATGCGTTCTAGAGACAGAAACTTAAATTTTAAAATTGCTCAAAATGTTTTATTTTTATGCTTTTGGAAAACACCCATATTTAAATAACACTCGGAAAAATACAACAAAAAAGACAAGAAGTGGCAAGATTCATCTGCTTCAAAATTTGACTCACAGTTACTGCTATTTTGACACCCGCTTTTTAGATAAGATTAGGCATAAGCGGTACCCGCAGAAACCTCTCATTCATATTATTTTTAAAATATCGAAATAGCCACAAACTTGTTCTTAAGAAATTTGTTTAATGTTTTGTGTTTATGCACACCCACTGCTGATTCGGTTGCCTATACACGTAGGGACATTAATTCCAAAATACCATTTGTAGTTTCGGTACCTGACCACCGTCTGGACGTTATGCAACACGAGTTTATTGCATTCCCTGCAGCTGAGACAGAAATCACTAAAATATCATGCGAGAACACTGAAACGAGTCCGCAAAAGTTGGGGGCATAATTCCGCGTAACAATATCAGATATTAAAATTTAATTTTACAGGACTGAATTAAATCGGATTATAAAAACTAATTACATGCGGTCAAAATTAATATTAATCATCCCTAAAGGCAAAAGTAATCAACATTCATTTAAATAGTTAGACTATATCATGACATCTAATCTATTTTGCATTTTATTTACTTGTTGGATTAAAACGTAATTCATAATGATTTGCAGGGGCGATATAGTTTTTTTAATTACTGATTGTTTTGTCTACGTTTTAGTTAAATTGCATAGTAAATTCAGCGGAATAAAATTATCAAATATTATTTTGATAATTTTTATTTTCTGAAAACTTCTTAAAAAAATAAAAACTGGTTAGATCATGTTAGACTTATTGTTAAAAAGGACATCGTTTGTTAAGGAAAAAAATTACTTTAGCCCAACGGAATTCCATAAAGTGTAATTACCACGCCGTCTTGTTGAATTTGCGTGCTTTACTAGCAGAACTATACTGAATATACATGTATGTCGAGGGTTATTGGCTATTATTACTGTAAATGAATATACATCTTTATAAAGTTATTTACTTTTAGTTGGCTGTTTTTCATGAATCCACAAAATGTTATCGTCCGCGCTCCATAGTTTTTGCAGAATTTCACAAAGTTCATTTATCACATCGTTATACAGAGAATTAATAAATGTAATGTGTATGAAAAAATATAATCTGCTTAATGAAATATTAATAAAATAGCGCCGTGACTAAGGTGTTGAGCTCCATTGTTGAAGCATTAGTACCTGTAAATCGGATTGAATTCTTAAAAGATTCAATACTTCAGACATGATTCAATCACGTAATGGCTAATTACTAGAAAAGGAGTTAAGATATGCAATTTCCAGTCTTCCCGGAAAATAACGATATTCCGAGAGAAGCTTTGTGGCGTTCATATTTCGAAGAAACAAAAAAGATTGCATATATATATATAAAAGAATGCATATGATGTTTATTCGAAGCCAATTTATTGTTATTTTTTGTGTTCATTTTTTTAAGACTAATGTGTGTGTTGCTGTCTCATGATTTCTACTTAAACCCTTGAACGTAAGAGTGTTAGTAGGAAAGATGTGTTGGCGCGGGAGATAATTCCAGCCACGTGACGAGGTGATCGGGGCGTGAGATACGCGTATATAATAAAGAATCATGTTTTGAGATGGATGTTAGATCTTAGATAACGGAAAAACCGTCACAATGCCTGGTCCGTGTGTGAATGGCATGGCGATTTACAGTTCCCATTGCTGGCAGTATCTTCGGATCGGAGGGCGAAAAAATTGCTAATAGCTATAGTAATCACAGTGTTAAATGGCACTTTGTAGCGAAGTTGCAGAGTCTGCATGATTACTAAGGCTTTTCCGAGCGACGAAGGCTCCGGCAACGACTTTGTGCTTGGTTTCTTTCTACCCTTTGCTGTAATGTTATGAAATATGGTAAGAGCAGTGGCGCCAGCCCCCGTCCATATCGGTTTCCCTACTCCATCAACTGTCTTCATTTTTATGTTTTTTAATTACTATTCTTGGTGGCAGATTTACAGGCGGACGTTGACATTTTAGTTAGCAAGTTGCCTGTATACGTAGATGTCGCGACAGAGTCCCAGTGTACGGGTTACTTTTATATCCGCCACTGTCACGTGATCCCAACATGATACAATCTCAGATGTCTTCACACTAAAGGTGCATTACCTTATTAAATCAAAAGTCTTTTTGACATTTAGTTTTCTTGTTACCTTCTCAAAGTACCACAATCAAACATAAGATTTACATATTTTGAATTAAATGATGCGTATTTTAATCGTTCATTCCGTTTCACTCCAATCTCTAACTTGAATAGTATGAAATAATTCCAGTGCTCTGCATGATACAATTCAAAACAACTAGGGCCTATTTTTGTAATAATATTAATCATTTGGATAATTCTAAATGCTTAGAGATGTTTTACATCCATACACGATAGGGATCTTTTATGTTATGGCGACTAATCGTAGAACTACCGACCGCGCCGCACAAAATTATTCACCCATAAATTACCGGATAAATTCGTCACTGAAACATTCTCGAATTTCTCCATTAGCAGTATAGTTTACTCGCAACGAAATCTTAATGTAATTACGCTCACTTGCCGAAACGCGCACAATGCACCATTCTTTTCCGCGTTACAGTTTCCGCAAGCTCATGGCGTGTTACGGTAATTTAATTATTGTGACTTGCTTCTGATGCACGGCATGAGTTCTCTCATCTTAATACATGTAAATTCAATTATACAATATTAATGCTTTAATTCAATATGCTTAGATCTCTTGTCTGCAATGTACAACTTATCACTGGGGAAAAGATACGATGTAATGTTGTATTTCAAGAAAATTCAATTTTAACGTAATCACATTAGGTACCTTTGAGGGACATTGTAGTTTTTTGAAAATAATTTTAACAAAGTTGTTATTTTTCGGTACTAGATAATAGTTTTAAGTTTATTATTTTCAATTTTATCTTTACTGTAAAGAAAAATTTACTTGTTTGGTATATAATGCGTCAGATTAAAACAAGTGCACGGGATTAATGGAATAATTAGATTGGTGTAATAGAATTAACGTTCATTTCAATGCAGTTATGTACAATTAATCCTGCTTATTCCTATGTATTATTCCATAAAATTAAATTGTCTATGTAACGCTCTGCTAGGGTTCCGAGAACTGTAAGTAATACTTCGTAAAATGGATGTCTTCCTTTAAAATTCTGCCTAGGTTATTACATAGAAGAAATGTAGTCAAAAAATAGCAAAAGAAAACAAACGTTACAAAATAAAACAAGTAACAGAACCTTCGTTTGTCACAATTTAAAACAGTGTTTCAGTAAGGTACAACTTCTGTATCGTTTCGTCTGAATCTGTTTTTTCCGTAAGGCGCAGAGCATAAGGATAAACCCTAGATCGCTACATACCAATTCTGTATGATATAAACTCAAATGCCCTATTAAAGCATTATGCTATACACAGGGAGAATTAATTTTTATGCAAAGATAAAAAATGTCTGGCCTGTGTTTGTCAATAAATACCCCATTTGCTGGAAATCAACTTACGCTAATTCGATCATCTTCAATGTAATTTTATTAAAAGATATTTGCGAGCTTTTTTTCAGCTAACCTTATTAGTCGACTAAATATTTCACTGCTTTAACGTACGGAAGGAGAACATCGGTGTGCTCATACCACGTTCTGACCATAATTTTTTATTTCTTTTGCTTTGACATCGATCGGTAGCAAGTAGTTAGAACTAGTGAGCATTCCTGTCCGGTTTCAAAAGTTCAGAAACTAATGTAAATAAAAGCCTCGAGCTTTGTTACATCAAATCTTCAGTAACTGTCACCTTTTTTTTCTTGTAAAATGTGTGCTTACCCACATTTATCAATGTATTCTCGCACAGGCAATAAAACCAACAATAACTGCTTTGTAAAACCGTGCTACATCGTTTTTGTTTATCTTTTTTGGAAAGCCTGTGCTCCGAATGTAAAGTGAATAGAAAATAATAAAGCGTTGCCATCAAACATTGATCTTACCTGCACACGTGCTTCTGTCAGGCTTATCCTCAAAGCAAGTTCCTCTCTTGTGAAAACATCTGGGTAATGTGTCTGGGAAAACGCCTTTTCCAATTCTTCTAACTGTAAAAGGTAAAATACACGATTACTAGGTTGAGAATGGCACAAAAACCAATTCCATAAGAATTAAACTATATAAGTAACACGGTATTTAAGAAACATATGCAGCAGTGAACATATAAATCCTATATGTTTATTTTTAGATTAAAAGTATTAAGTTGATTTTGCAATTTGGTTACGCAACCCTGCTTCTGTTCTAAAACTAAAAAAAAATGCCTTTTGCAACGAGCATTAGATCCGCCACTGACTTAGAAAATGCATAGGGCCTAAGTACATCATTAGACTCCCCATCCAAGTCAGTAGAAAAACGTTGTAACGTTCATGCACATATCAAATGGAGCAACTTTTCCCGAACTATTATCTCTTGATAATGTGAGCGTACACTCTTTCATACATTACCAGCGTGTTAGACCAAAATCGACCCATGAATCGCACTATTTATGTGGCAAATAAGCCCGAATTCAAATTCCGATTTTTTCAAAAAATGTAATAATCTCTGGAATTTTATTGTTTTAGTCAGAAAGTACAACGTGTTGACATTACAAAACACCCGGCAAAATTAAAACGCCACTCCCCCCGAAAAAAGAAAAAAAATACGTGTATTAATATGCCGGTACTATGTACTAATTGCTTAACAATTCTATATAGCGTATTGCACAAAACATTGATTCATGTATAGTTAATTAGAACCGATACATCGAGATTTTCTGTATGTTATTGTTCACCGAAACGTTTTATTCAGGTGGTTAACAAAACGGTACCGTGATAATATTAAAAGGAAATTTTAATTATTTTTTCAACGCCTCGTCGTCTTGGCATTTTAGAGTCGTGTTACATAAGCCATAATTCAAAGGATATAGCACGTTCATGTGTTGTAAAAACAGTAATGTGATTAAGCTCATTGATAATTAAATTAAGTTCAAAATAAAAAAAATGACGCACCTGCTGAAGAGTAAAAGTCGTTCGATTGCGTCGTTGTTTGCGTCGTGCGAACGCGTCCTCGTGAATATCGGAATGCATGGGGTAAGAATCTGTAAAAAGATAAATTCTGGGTTCATTTTCAACAGTTAGTTATCTATTAAAAGAACGGATTGATGACCGACCCCTTTGTTGATCTACTGTAAAACAAACAGGTGGTGTTGCAGAATAGAATTTTATTACGCAACTAACACATGAAATGCATGATGATCATGTGTACAAAAAGCAAATACTGTAACAATATACAAACTTATTTTGGTCTGTTTTTGTTATAAGTATGTTATATAATGCCATGCTAACTGTATAAATATAAATTCATAAATTATTTAAAACTCAATTTAATTTTGGACAGATGCGTAATATTATATTATATTATATATATAAGTATATCTATATATGTGATACCAACTGTTCACGACGCATGTACACACACCAGACTTGAGAAACCTTAACCTCAACACTCCACCTCTATAATCAAAGAGTACCGGTCATGCAAGGCGAGTTAATAATGTGCTATTGCTTGAAATGGTAATGTTATACATAATTTATCTGCTTATTTAAAAAATATATATATATATATATACATGTATATCATAATTATATAATATACTTCTAAAGATATAACCGGATGCAAACTCAGCAGAATGTCCATTGGTCTGTGTCAAGAAAAGAAAAATTCTAGTATATATATGATGTACAGAACATGAAAATATATATACCGAGGTATGAAAATATAAAAGGTTTCTCCTTCCTAGGTCCACTCTGTCCTATGTGGAGTACGATATTGATGATCAATTGTTTTCATTCAAAGCTGTCCATGCGAAAACCAGTACTAGCCGAAAAGTCAAGTATTTGATTTCATTAGGTCATAAGATATTATGAGAGCAAAAAATGTAAAATAAACTTACACGGAGTGGATGAGCTGTAGTCCACTCGAGATGGATGCATAGAGGGCGGACAATGAAAACAAAACATGATTCTTCTGCGTCGATTTTTTTTTCAGTTCGTAACTTCACTACAAGAGAAACAAAATCAAAATTAGAAAGTTTTAAAAAATACAATTTTTATATAACTGCTAGCTTGAGCTTCTGTTCTATGTTACACTGTAGACCATTCACAATGTGTATATAAAGAAGCATTGTGTTACTTCACCACTAATTACAAGTTGTAATATTTATATTATAACTTAAAAACCCACCAAAATATTTAAATACAATTTCTAATGTTTAGCACTGCTAGATCGAACTATTTTTTGTAATGTACTATTATTGCAAATTGGCTGTTGCGTACAATCGAGATCTATTATTTAACAGCGTCATTAAAGCTAGTAAAATGAACACATTATTTATAAACATCATTTCCTTGTAAATCTAGCCTTGCAAGCTTGTAACAACAAAAATACATAAACCGAACATACATCATTCGATATGTACTCGCTGATGCAAAGTACAAAAAAATAACAAAATCATAATCCACAAATACAACAACATACAGTTTTAGAAAAAATAGTAAAAATAATGTTCTGTTATAGTAATCGTGTTTCCACTACGACTGATATCCTACATATTCTACATAGTAAAAATCCATATATTGTCTGTATTGGACGTGTACCTGCGATAGCTGATGCAAATGAAATGAGTTTCCCACACGATTTAACAAATGTTATATAGTAACTCACTTATGATTCGATACTCATACATAATTATATTAAGTAAGCCTCCGTATAATTTTATTAGCCTATATTATAGGTCTACGACAATATTACCATTCGAATATATGTTCAATTTTTAAATTAATTTGTAATCTGTAAGTACGTAACATTTAAAAAAAGTAATTATATATAATAAATACAAACAGTACTAAGAATAACATATAAATTATGCAGTTATTAGTCAGTTAAATTATGTGACGTAAATTATTACTAGTAACTTACCTAAAACGGATAATTCGCACGTACAGACCTAGTTTATGGGGTTTAATGTGTTTATTTTTGTTTAAAGGCAAAGAAATGACCTCACGCAGTGGAGTTACCACACACAGTTTTATCTAAAAGTAGACTTCGGTAATTTGTGGTTTCTGAAATTATTCCTATTTTGTAAAACTTGTCGCTATTCAAATTTGCAGTATGAAGTGTTTAGTATACTTATGAAAAACTAATTGCTATGCTGCTGATCATACGGCTGGAAATAGCACGTTTCGGCAGGTTAATTATCGAATTGTCACAAATTCAATGGAAAATGGGAAAGACGCAAATATGTATATATGTAGATTACAAATTGCAATTTTGAAAAACTAGGTTGTAATGAAATGATTGAAAAATATTGACATTTAAGCGATATTGGCAAGCGATTTATTAGAACTGTGTAAAAATATTAAACTTTCGCCAAAGCGCAAATTAGTAAATTTAATACTCTAATGACAATAAAAACGACTCCTAAATGTTTAAAAAAAAAGGAGAAATCAAATGTTTTTTGTCGACAAAATGCAGTTAAGTAAAATAATAAATTAACAGTATCAGGTACCCACCTGCTCTTGCTCTAAAACACGATTTGTATTTAATAAATATTGCCATCTCTGATTAAATCCATATGAAACCGTTTTAATTAATTTAATGCGAATTATTTTCCACTTTTACTTAAATATCCTTAAGCTAAACATCATATATCACTCTTTTGTAAATACTTTTCATGGAAATAATCACAGTATAAGGAGTATTACTTCGTAATTGTCGCCATTACTTTGTTTTAAAGTTGTTTTTAATTAGCAGATCTCGCTAATTAAGAGTATCATTAGATCGCGATATTTACTAGAAAATCAAATTGTAATTCAATATGCAATAGGAAGTAGATTTGTGTGTTATAATGATGATATGATAGATTCCCTCTTCCTAGTATCGAAATAAATGATCTATTTGCACTGATATGGGCAGTTTTTAAAACAAGAATAAATTACGTGTGGTTTTATTTCATGTCCAAGCATAGGCGTTATTGCGAATCAGGAACAAATTACTGCACACACCTGAGTTAGTAAACAATAGAGTCGACATAAAGTGTGTCTGAATACAGGTACAAATAGACCTCTATGTTTTTAAAATTCATTTTCGTTCATTTTATTGCTGGTATCTTCAGATCGCAGTTTGTAATTTAACTTGTCATAATACAAATTAAAGTCAAATTTAGGACTGTGAAGCTGTAACCTGCTACAGGTTCTTAATTTTCGGGTGTACTTTTTCTCAGAACATATTCTACATCAAGGAAGATTAAAACTAATCTTGGAATCAAATTAAGCGACTGTATTTAAAATGTACACGGTCACCTGCGAAACAATAACGTGGTATCTTCTTCTAGTAAAGGGTACTATACCTTAAAAGCTACCTTATCTCAAGGGATCACTTTAACCCGGAGAGGCGCATGCTACAAGGTATGATGAGCCACATGTGTAGTCCTGTACTTACCGAATTAGATTACGAAAAATCTAGTTGTATATTTTTAGTCTATATAATTTCATAAATTACCTATGCCCTTTAGCCCGGTTTAAAACTCTATTATATAATTATATAATAGATCAGGCTTGCCTAATCTGGTGATGAGTAACTTATCAGACGCGCATTAAAATATAACGATGATTGTAACGTATATGAACATTTATTTTTCTTCTAAAATGAATATATATTTCTTGACAAATCAGCCTAGAGCTAAGATTTACGGTACTATAGTAAGATTTAACTAATTATATTAAATTTTGCACTTTAGATATTAATTCTATCTGATGTGTTTTCGACAAGACAGAGCGGAAGTTCAGGTGTTAATTTTTACGCAAATCGCCAATGATTAGCGCGATCTCTGTGAAGTATTGTGTAAACGAGAATAGTTATATCTGTTTCTTGAGGTGAACATTTTCCTTGCCAACCACCTAAATATTACGTTAGAACTAAAATTCTCTCTCACTCTTTTCTAAACCATTATTTTAGTACAATACACAAAAAAAAACATTATTCCAAATATATTTTTGTTGAGTATTGTTTGAGAGAGAAAAAACAGGAACTAACATCGTCCGGAATACCAAGAGGTTACATAATCTATTATGAAAAAAATTAGTAACTGACAAAATTACCCTTTGATAAAAACGGCAATTTTCTAATTCTCTTTGAGATTAATTTACATAAATATTGCTATCCTAGAAAAACTGAAATATAAATATTAAAAAATCTACAGATTTAGTTTGTCTAGGACAATTAATACGATCACACATAATATATATAAATCTTGTTGCCGGATCTTAACGAGTAGTTACTGTTATTTTCACATTAAAGTGAAAATGAGCTCTCTGTATGATTTAAATTAAATTTAGACATGCATGGTTTGTCACGAAAAAGATTGTTTTAGCAATTTTAGTCTCAGGTACAACAAAAATTTATTTATGGGTGCAAATTTGTGACTTACGGGTATTTAGTCTTTGTATTAACTATTAACATTACACCACTAGGATACGCCTGACATGCAAGTTAACATTTTCATCAGGAGATTGTATAAGTATCATACAAAAATTGTCTATTAAAAGGGAAGGTTAAAGACTCCCTACAGCATTTGCAGCCTAAAAATGTATTTTAAATAAAAGTACACACTGTTTATGAGAAAAGGTTTTTCTGAAAAAATAAAGGAAATCATAGATTAAAAAGGATTAATTAAACTGTCTGGTTATAAATAGTATTATATGTTCTTTTTGTAAAAATATTCTTACCTCTCATTATCGAAAATGGAAAAATAGCCGGAACTCATGCCATTTGGGTAGCACTTTAAAAGTGAACGGTGCCCCGGCTAATTCAATGCGCTAGGCTCTAACTGGTAACCGGAGATTGGAATCCTGGATTGAAATCCTGCCGACCTATGTGGCGGGAAAAAATAAATGACCGATTATTATCGGTTCTTATCAAATTCAATTAAAAACGCTTAAAGTATATTTAATTTAGAATTAGTTCAGCTTTAATTAATAATGTACGCGCGTGAAAGAATACGCGTAATAATTTTCAATTGTTTTCAACAAACCTAATACAAGTACTAGGCTTTTTATGGTCATCAGACATTATCAAAGAGCCTTCAGAGATTTTTCAAAAATAAATTAATTTGTTCACAGCACCCATAAGATCTGGATGACGAATGCTCGATTTTCCAGCTAGGAAAGATAACTATGTTATTGTTTAATTATCAAAGGGATTCACTTTTCCGTTTCTTACGCATGTAATTTTCTTTCGATTAGACAGCAAGAATTCGTTCGGGTGAACAATGTGAAAACAAAGGTAGTTGACTT
>JAOXYB010024803.1:0-16125 GCA_028565635.1 Phoronis ovalis | reverse complement strand
AATGTCTCCCTCAACCTTGTAGTAGATATCACGTGTAGCTAGATTTTGCCTTCTATTTATAGAATTTACAGTCGGATAATAGCCTAGTCGTTTTTAAATAAGCAAAATCGAATATAATTTCATATTCAGATCATCACACGTTTTGATAAAATTGTGTTTCTAATAAACTTTTAGGTTTTTATTTAAAACCGACCATAGTGGTGTAGCTGCAGTTGTCTTTTACGACGACAAACAAGAAGAGCATGAACTTGTCACTTTGAAGAAAGCACTCACAAGTGTATTTTCAGCAAACGTGCAGGTAATCGTAAGAACTTTACGTATGAGTGACTAGTTAAATTCCGGTTCACAAAACTGCTCAACATGCATGTTTGTTACCTCAAGCGCATTTTACTGATGTGTTCTTATGTATGAGCTTTGTATGATCGTACATTTTATCGTTTTCAAGCATATTTGTAGCTATCACAAGAACGCGTGTGGTCGTACATGGTGAATGAAACGGACCACTCGGGTAGCAAAACTCATCACTACTTTGGGGAGCGCTATCCAGACAACAGCATTCAACTAAAACGCTATCACAACAGTGTTAAAGACATTAAGAAGCATCATGAGCAAGTACGCATGAGCCTTTTACTGTTTCAGCTACGTGCATAATTTCGATTTTACTTGTGTACATAATAATTTCAGAGACATTTCGACATTTTATTGGTGTTAACAACTCCTGTAGAGGAGTGAAAATGATATATTTATCTAGATCGGGAAATCGTAATGAGAACAAGATCGTGCACATATCGCAACCACCTATTAGAGTTCAAAAATGTTCACTGTGTGACCTTCTAGTTTAACTCACGTGTATTGCTAAAAAAATAATATTCCATTTGTCAAATTTGTTTTTGTCCCGGCAACCATGATCTATTTATGATATGGTTTATTGATTACATTGTACATTTTGCAGAACTTATATCTTTCTGCTGACAGAGAAATCCGTAAAGTGGTTGGAAGGGACAAGGTATTGTTAAAACATACGTTTGACGTATCACAATCGAGGTGAGTGCTTGCAAAAGTCTGTATAGACGTAGCAGCTAACATTTGGTATAACACAATTGATTCTCCCATCCACTTCTATAGTAGTTTCATGTTACTTAAATCATTATAAAAATTTCCCAAATATTGCGCGAAGAAAATTACCTGTAAGAACTGAAGATTATTATATGTATACTACTCCCAGTTAATTGTTCGTGCAGGCATGACCATTTTTTGCTATTCCGGATCCACTATGTAGACTACACCCAGAAAAATGCAACCTAACAACTGACAAAATTCATAGCTTTTCCCTAGCTCAAATAATGCTATCAAATTTTGGTATATTTTAATTTAAAAACCTAATATTTGTTTCAATCTCGTGTACAGTGATTTCAAACAGAAACCAACAAAAAAGCCAGCGCTAAGGAGGAAACAAGAAAAAAATCATAAATTTAAGGTTGACGGACTACTTCCAGCACGACCAGCCTTTGCACCACCACTGCGGTTACATCAATTGTGACCTTACGGCATTTACATCTTATTACGTCGTAAAAGTGCTGAAGAGGCCAGGCTTATCATGCAGGAAAAGGATATTCACGCCATAAGAAATAAAATTAGTATATCGTTTGGATGTTTATAACATAGGAACGACCATTACAAACATTGTACGTTGTTATTAACGAAAACAGTACACATAAATTTTAGCAATATTTAGCTGCCCGCATAGCAGCCACAGCATATTTACGAAGTTATGGAATATGTAATATGTATGTATTGTACTAATATTTATTGTAGGGAAGCATATCCATCGGAATTTGTGATAAATGATGAGCAGTATGGAGGTATGATTTATGTTTGAAGCAGACATGTTTTTGTACTTTTCGTCAGATTAAGAGCTCTATTTGATTAACTATTCATTAATGCATTTATTCATATAATATAAAATAATTACTTGAGAGCGTAAATTTGAAAAGTACGGAAATTCGACGGTCAAATATGAAATAATACATGTGCTGACGAATAGTTTAACATCTTGTGCAAACACAATAAAATGGAATCTGTTTAAATACTTTCATACGCGTAATGTATATAATTATGTAAACTAACAAAATGTTTTATATTAAAGGGAAAGGTTATTGAAAATTATTTAAAAAGGACAGAAACTGTAAGAACTTAATACTAGTATAGTAAGCAGTATACCGTATACCATACAGTTTGATGTCAATACATTAAATAATGTTGGGTAATTATTTGTTTTCTTTTTATAGAGTTTCCTGTTATAGAGAGTTATTCTAACATGAAAGTTACCCTGGATGACAAAAGGTAAGAAAGGCAATATTTTTTTTCAATACAAGAAAAAAATTTATAGAAAGAGATATATCTTTATCAGAACTTTGCATCCTTTATTTTTCATATTGTTTGTACAAGGGGGATATTGATTCAAGCAACAAACACGATTGTCAGTTCGATGTGCAACTATTCAACTGACAAATAGATTAGACATAACAAACAATAAGTAAAATTAAAACGCTACAATAAATAAAATGATGGCATATGGGCCATAGTATGAGAAACGGAACCTTGGGTATCATTATTTCGAATTTGAGCTTTATTGTTAATTTCGATACGTTAAAAAAAAAGAAATCTGCAAGCAGAATTGAAATGAGTACTGGAGTTCCGCTGATATTTCAGTTTAAAGACATAGTATCATATCAAATCAAAGAGATGCAATATAAAATGTAGTACATATTTATAATTATTATCGTAACCACTTTTTTCAGACAACATCATGAGAAGATATCCGTGCATTACAACCTGAAAGAAGATTCTATAGTGGCGACCATTGTAAGTTTAATTTGAATCTGTAAAGGAACGAATTCTGATGTTCATACTTGCGTTGGCACGTGGTTCTTTCGTTGTTGTTTTTTGGTTTACTTATGCACTGTACGTGATGTAGATATGTTAACAAAATATTAGAATTCTCACTGCATCTGTTCTTCATTTTAGGGACCCGCGAAACCTGCCTTAAGAGAGGACGTAATAGGAGCAATCAACTCTTCTTTAATTTGTATAAAAGGACACTCCAATAAATGTAAGTTTTCATCGTCTTATACCAGATATGCCAGAAATATTATACAGTTTTGTATCTTCCAATGTTAGTCTAATATACATTGCTTTTTTAGATGACGCTTACAGAACAGAATGTGTCATTGCCTTAAAGCATGACCTACAACGATTGAAAAGCGATGATCTGATCACATTGGCTACACGGTTTATAAGTCAGGAATGTTCCTATGGCGAGAGTGATTGTCAAGATGAACGGTTTCTGTTCGTGGATATGCTCTGTCAGATAGGTACTCCTGAGGCGCAAACACTGATCGTCAAATATGTGTTCAACGCAAGTAACCCCAATTCTGAAGAAATAAGACGCAGTCTGCTTCATTTTATTGCATTGACAGATCCAATTTTGGTAAGAGTCAAGATAGTGTTGTACCTTGCTTGATTAATTTTTTTTTTTTAAAGAATTTTCTCACTTTGTAAATTATAACTGGTTTAAGGTTATGCTGTATATTTTACACAGTTACAGTTGCTTAATCCAGACTTTTTTTTAACAACATACTTTTCCAGGATGTTGTGAATGCAGTATGGAAACTTTGCTTTGGAGAAAATGATGTGAATCACGGTAACAGTTACAATTCTCTACTTTACAATATTTTTTTTAATAATAACCAAAACTAGTTAACATTGGTTAATTCTTAAATCAGTTTGGCTTTCACTTTTAATCTTCGGTACATGATGATTTCTAAACCAGAAGAGTCTTTGATTAAGATTAAATACCAGGTAAAATATATCAGGCCTGTATTTATTTAAATAATTGTTGATGCTTAATTTTTTATTAACTGCCATGACGCTTAAGGAATAATATAATTTTAATTGCAGCTTAAACTATGCAATCTTAGTTTTTACATTTAAATATTCAATTAGTTTATAATAACTGTTCACATTCTTATTTTTTTATACGTAAAGTTATGTCAAATTTGTGTTCAGGTAGCCATAGTGCGAGCGCTGTTGAGATACACCGTGCATGCCTCAGCCTCGGAGCATTAGGGAAAACACTGTCAGTGACAGATCCAAAAGTAGCAAAAGATATTGTGACGAAATTAAGCGACTGGCTGACCTACCATGATGGGAGTAAGTATAATGATCAAAGTTGATTGGTATAATAGATAAACCTCAACTGTACAAGTACATTTTTACCTACATATCATTTTCTTCAGTTTCATTGTAGATCTGCCTTCATTTTTATAACAACCATGTTTCTTAACCAGTTTCTCAATGTTAATATGTACACATAGTACACAGTTACTTTTATTTGGTCCTTAGGAGCGATACCATCATCTAGAATTCGACGTTCTGTGAATGAACACAACCAAACCGAGGAAGATCATAAAGTATCGAAAATGGTTCTGATTGAGGCTCTCGGCAATACAGGACATGACGACGCTTTAGGACACATTGTGTCGTACGTGCAAGTAAACACTGGTCATTCCGCATGGAGACGAGCTGGGGTTCATTCCCTTAGGTGGTATAAGTGCAAGAAGGTATAAAATAAGAATTGGTTGCAATTAAAAAATCATACAATTACCATGATAAACAGCTGGACATATGTCTGACTATTATCTTCATTAACGACACGTACAGTAAAATATAGAACTAGAATATCAAGTTTAAACATTGTTCAACTCATAAACAAATCTTCTAAGATTATTTAAATTATTTATATAATGGTCATTCTGAATAAATTCAGTAGCTAGTATTCTATTTCTACGCGAACAGAGCACCAGCGGCTGGATTTATTCCGGCTGATTAATAGCATGCTTTAATTTAATCCCGCGTCACACTGGAATATTTCTTTCTCATTGCTAATACTACATGTGCAAGTCTGCTAATAACACTTGTACAAGTCTTTCAATAGTTTTTTAGGATGATATTTTATTTTTTTTCCCTGGAAAACACGATAACTTTATTCTTTTAGAGTGCAGAAACTCTTCTTGATGCTTTAATAAATGACGACCACCATACTGTCAGTGAAATGGCTTATAAGTTATACAAGAAACATCCACAGTTACGCAACATGACAGAAACAGAACATAACATGGTATTCTCGTAAGCATACAATGATCGTTTATATTTTAATTGCCAATATATCCGGACAATATATTGTGCATTTTTACCCGATTAACATAAAAATCCCAATACTACAGAGCATTTATAAAAAACAAATAAAGAATTTTGCATTGCCTTTGCTTGCAGCAAGCATCTTTTTTTAGAAAATACTACACATATCCAGTCGCCGTACATCTGAAAAAGCGTGATCTTGCAAGCTTATTAGAAAAACTGAGTTTTAAATTGGAAATGCCTGGTATTGATTGGTCAAAAACAATTGGAACATCGCAGATTGGGGCAAGTTTTGGTCTCATTATACGTAACAGGTTGGAATTAAAATTAAGTAAGTGACAGTGGCAACGTGCACAGAGGAGTTACTGTATGTCCGTTAAATTCTTACTCGTCTCCTAGTATTTGAAAGTACATAGTAATTTTCCATTTACAACATACTCAACCTTTGCGGAAGAGTTAAGCTTCATTCACCTAACAAACTCAATTGTAGCAAAATAACAAGTTTTAGACAATAAATCATAATTTTTTTAATGGCAATACAGTGCGTTTTTAATTACCTGTTACAGCACCCTTTGATACACCTGTAAGCGGGGAAACTGGCTAGCTTTAGGGCTTCATTACTCATCGTTTCTCACATACAGTCAATTGTGTTTTGGGTAACTTTTAGTGAGGACTTGAAATATTTTTCAGAACTTTTGTCAGGATTCTTTGAAATTGATCTTCACAATGAGGCCTGGGCATCAGGTCTTTTGGGAATTGTTGGTATCCGATTTGATGTGTTTCGAGCATTGGCATGTTACGAAGCGCACATTATGTATGACTTGAACATACTTAAGGTATTGCTTGGCATTTCATTACACCAGAGCTACTTTACTGATGGTATTATTCCAAAAGACGTAAACTATTTAGTGTTAATTTAGTGTTCAAAGCACAAAGATTTAACCGGAGCTACTGTACATGCTTTCAACATGTACATTGACAGAGTTTAAACACCATTTTTAATTAAAATGTATTAATAATTATTCATAGTATTATCCAAGCTGGTACTTGAGATTTAAAATTGATTTGACTTTGTCTGAAGAACTTACATGTTGTTTTTTTATAGGATTTTGGAATTAACAATGTCAAAGATCTTGCAAATGTTTTTGATAGCGCAGTTGATAGTGTGCGAATCCCCATTGTTCGCGCTATTACAGCGTTCAAGAAAGTTATAAATCTGATCAAAACCAAAGGACTGAAAGGGATTATAAATGACATAGTAAATATTGTCAAAGAGTTTCCGAACAAGCTGAAGTTACTGAAAGATCGTTTAATAGAGTTTGCTAAAGAAGTTAGCAATTACGAGGGTCTCCCTTGGGTTAGAACTATTAAACGTGTCTTTTATCGTGTGAAACATTTCATAGATGATGTTAAATCGGATGTCATGAACTTTTACAATGTAAGTACTATAGATTTCATCAAACAAATTGTTGCTTTGATTTCATATTTCTGAAAGATTATTTGTAGACATGGCCTGATCAATAGAGAGTTGCATGTTGATCTTCCCACATTTACAGCATGCTTTGGGAATAATAATCAAACATCATCTATAGATATGTAAATTGAAGATACTTTTTCACTTTGAACCGAATTCAATTGGACTTTTAGCTTGAGCTTGTATAAGGTAACGGATAAAGAATCATGCTGTCACTCTGTAGCTGCACGAAGCATATCCATTAATTAGTATAACTATATATCGCATGTAGAATACATGAACACCAGTTTAATGATTCATATATAATTCTTGCTTTGTAATTTCAGAGTATTGTTGACACTATTACAGTAACTGTGCCGTTTGCAGCAAGACAGATTGTTGATGCCATCAAGTTAGCTATCGATGGCGTAAAGAAACTGTTTCGAAACCCTTTACAGGCTATTACTGGTGTTGGCAAGGCAATTCTGAAGTAAGCTTAAGCTTAATTGATAATTGTTTGCTTTGAGTCCTTTTACTGTTCCAACCTTCACAAATGTATAAAATCTATGAAAAAACTTAGAACTGATTCAGCTTGCACGAGCTGCTTTCAGTAATTGTTTAATCGGTAACTTACACCTCTAACTTCTAGTGTTGGGACAATTAATGTAAGTAACCACATGCATTATGGGTATCTAAGCAAATTGATGTTTTTTTCTGTAAATATATATATTATATTCTGAAATATTATTTTATTTAGAGTTAAACTTTCCTTATCAATGCTTATTGGGGCGAAAGAGAAGATAATTGAATCTTGCTTTTTTCTATCTGGTAAGTTTTGTATTCGTTATGTTATGTTATAGATTTCAGTAAAACGTAACATAAGTTGTAAGAATGAAATTCATACTGATTTTATATTTAATTAATAAAATATGAAATATGTATAATATTACGAAAATGAACCTCGTACTTCAGTTGAATTAACTTAAACCTGTGCCCAACATTCAAGTGTTCACAGAGTATCCTGGTGAGGTCACCTCTCAGATAAAAAGGAGTATTTCAAGAGTTCTTGGATGTCCAGCGGTGATTGTCCGTGGATATAATGCCGGCCAGGTCTAAGCACGTCCTGAATTGCGCAAGGGTTACTAAGGTCCAGTCAGAGTAGACCCATGAATTCACGAGAATCACGTGTTTGAGTAAATATGTCTGTTGATTATGAATGTTAACTATTTATTTATCAACAGAAACTATGAGTGACCACACAGATATCAGTACAACAGTTACAAATTGAATCACCACTTCAAGTGATTAATGTTAGTCGTTCATTTACTTTATTTAGGAAAGCTTCCATATTGGATGAATATTCGTGAAGAGTTTACCGAATTGTGGGCAGATATAAAAGCTGCTTTGACCGAAGTTATTGGTTTTATCCAACGACTGTCAAAGTACGATTACTCTCAAGTAGTGGATCTCCGAGTTGGCCCTGGTGATGGCATTGTAAGCATGGTACGTAAGTTAAATAATAATAAAATCTACAACATTTTACGTGTCAGTTTAACTTCCAAATATTACAAAATTAAAGTAAAAATCAATAATTGTTGAGTTTATTAGATCTGACAAGAAGGAAATGAGAACTCAGCTGAACTATTATTTTTGTTCAAGTTTTACGTCACCAAATTACATTATATTGTACCTAATATATTTCGGCAACTAAACAACTTTTAAAATTGCAACATTTAAGTACACGTGTTTGTTTCATAAATAGTATAACAGTTTCTACAAAGCCTACTAAGTACAGTTAATTCTTTTCCATTCTTAGCTGTTTTTATTTTTTGTTTCAATTTATGACTTATTCAATATTATGATATATTAATGTTCTTTCAATAATATAAATAAATGAAAGCCTTATTATAAAAATACGCCGCTTTTTTTATTCCATATGGCTGTCTAGTGACTTATAACTGTTGGAGTCGTGATTTTTAGGAAACCAATTATGTTTATATTAATAAGAAACATATTTCCGTTTTGCAGGAGCAGCAAGAACTGTTAATTGCGAAGAAATTTATGGATTTGATAAAAGATACTCTAAGTCCAGTAAAAGAACTGAAAGCCTTAGCTCAACCATTTTTAGATGCATTCTACTCTGTATTTGATGTGATACGATCAGTCAAGAAGGCTTATTATGACTTAAAATCAGTGTAAGATTCATGCATTTTCTAGACCTGTACGTTTATATACTAACGATATTTTAACGAGTTTTTCACATTAAAAAGTTATTCAAAAAAACATTGGGTAATCATCCTCCTTATAATAAAAACGCCTGAAAAGGGTGTTTATTTTAGGACCAGGTTCGTATTTGGGGTACGAAAACAGCAATTTTGACCAAAAAGTATATGGTTTTTAACCCTGGTTTTGCTTAGAGTCTGTTTTGCACGACAAGTCTTGCTTAGGAGTATTTGTTGTTTTTTAGATAGGGTGCAAATTTCGGCAGATGTCTTGCTTAGGGTCCATTTTAAAACCTCCTTAACCACTTGTTTAGAGTTTTTTTTATGCCATTAACCAGCTTATATGATTACCGACATTTTATATATCTGAGTGGTCCACTCGGGCAATCTCTATTTTCCATCCCCGCTGCTATCACTTTGCTCCAGTTGCATTCGCGAACATTTGTTTTTAATCTATAAAAGCGGAGTCCTAATATTAAACATTTCTAGCAATAAATTGAATACCAGTACCTCAAATGAGGCTACTCGCCACTTTAGTAAATGTCATTTAATAACCAGCACTAACAACAAGTGCATTTTGTAGGGTTAAGAAGGGAACGGCCCTTATTCAAAAACTTTTAGGTCCAAAATTTAACCCGAAATTTCCAAGACGGAGAGTCGACTGTGAGAAAAGTTCATGTGCCTGCGGAGTCTTCCCTTCGACTGCTGGTGGAAATAAAACAGGTATCGACGTGCATGCACCAGTGGGAATGAAAGTAAGTTCATTTAATTAATATAACATCAGTTAGTCACTGATATTCCAGTTATCTATCCAACATGTAAAAAGACATTATGAGTAATATAAATACACGGTTATAAGGCCACTTCGAACTTTAGCGATCTTAATATTACTAAATGATTAACTGACTGCTCATGAAATGTTCCTTGCATAAAGCTACCTTCAATAAAATAAGGTCGCGAGTATAAGTAGTTTTTTGAAACTAAATTAATTGTCAGAAGCTAATTAGCCGGGCTTATTATTCAGGTTTCGAACTCTGTTTATACAATTTCCAAACTATTGGCGAAATTAATTTAGTACAAATGGCGCCTTTGATGAACAGTATTATTTTTAGAATTGTCCTGCCTACTAATTAGATTTACGTTGCTCCTTAGGTGGTTTCTCCAGTGACTGGTCTCGTTACCAGAAGTCTAAACGGTGAAATTAAAATCATATCAAAAGAAGCAGTTTTAAGTGAATACGAGATACTGTTGACCAATATTCAAACTTTCGACGACAACAATGTATACAATGCTGGACAACAATTAGGCACTGTACAGAGGTCGAACTGTGAGATAAATTTTATTCATATTGTAATGAGAAAAATTCCAACAACTGCAAATCCAGCCAATGAAGATGAGGAAAAATATGAATACGTTGATCCCACACCGTTCGTTGATCAAATTCTTCCTAAGCCAAAATGGATAGTTGAGTGTGCTGAGCGAAGTTTCACATACCTTGGCCAGACTGCTGATAAAGGATCTATCATAGATAAAATTAAAGAGATTATTGAAAAGGTTAAAAAGGATGCGGTTACAAATTTAGAAAAAAATCCCTTCTTCGAAGATGACGATGATCCAAAATTTGATTACAAATATCGACCACCTGGTTTGGATTATAGTACAACTAATACATTTGCAGAGTCGTTCAAGAATGCCACTCAGAAGTTTAAGAACTTCTTGCAAGTTTTCGAATTACCAACGTATGTATTTCTGCACATTGTCTTTAAGTTGAACTCCGAAAAGATCGTTTTGCCTTTCATCTGATAACATAATATGCATTCTTAAAATGCTTTATATAGTAAAAGTGAATAAAATAATTATCGCAATGTAGCATAAAATACACTGCTCTGGGATATAATTTTAATTATTTTAAAAAATATTTTCAAAAATTTAGGTGACGAAATCTGAAGATCAGACATTTCCGTAGGTCACCCTTCCTTTACAAAGCTCTGCCCGTTTTGGTTGACATAGTTGTTATTGCTGGCACATTGTTTGACACGGATTTTTGATCTCCCGTTAAATGAATTAGAATGATATCCTAGTAGTTAATTTTGACTTTTTCACAACAGATAAAGAATGAAATGCTTGCAATAAATTTAAGAGTCTAGTATACTAAACCTTTATATTAACCTCAATACGAGATAGGAACCTAATGTATGAATCAATGAACGAACTTCATGCATGAGTTCCGAATATTTAAC
This sequence comes from Phoronis ovalis, assembly GCA_028565635.1. Lineage (NCBI taxonomy): Eukaryota > Metazoa > Phoronida > Phoronidae > Phoronis > Phoronis ovalis. The sequence continues at coordinate 5,011 of JAOXYB010024803.1, read as the reverse complement.
ATTTGTTGTGTTCTCGTAAACGGTTGATAAAAGTAGTCAAAATAAATAGTTATTATCATAACTTGGTCTATTTTGAAATAGTTTCAGCAAAATTACCAACATTGTGCAAAATGCATTGCAAGTCAAAGCAAAAGGACCACCCAACTTATTAGATGCCTTGAACATCAATGAAATGCGGCTGCAGCAAATAATGCTTATATTATCTACCGGTAAACAAACTGCAAAACTGGAAATGTTAGAATCTCTTGTAACACAGTTAGCGGCGTTCTTGAGAAAAAGACCTATTCAACATCCAGCTTCGATGACCCCAAGGCGACTAAGGTATATGTTACAAAGACAGGGAAAAGAAGATACTGGAACATTTGACAAGATGGTTATAGAGTTTTTGGAAATTCCTCCATCAGGTATGCACAAAAACAATGCAGTGCTGTTTTAGTAGAGTAATGAATTAAGTCTAAATTTCAGGCAACTAATTATTGCAATCATATGCATCATTTTATCTGTTAATAATCGAAAATGTTGATTTTGCAATAGAGTGAACACTTTGTTTTTAAGTCTGTCCTGATATACGGAAAGGAGTAGCTAGAGGTTTTGGACATTTCTGCGACCCACACGAAGACTGTTTGGGCGTCACGTGCGGTATTGTTGTAAAGCTAGCATTCTTTCAAAAAGTTATAAAGCTGGGTCTTCGCAGGAATTCTTGCTCTAACAAAATAGATTTTCAAGTCGATGGACGGTTCAACTCGTTTGGTTTATCTGGTAAGTATTGTCAGTAGTAGTATGAGTAGAATTTACACGACAGAAACCTTGATCCGAAACCAGTTAACATATGATATATATCAACTAAGAACATTGTGCAAATCATCTACATTCAATCAGTACAACTGAAGACAACCATAGGTTTATTATCCATGTTATCTTTGTCCATCTCAGAACGTAAATGATATATAAACAGTCAGTGGCTTTTCATATTTTTTTCTATGTAGCACCTTAGGTGGTAAAGTGTTATATGACTTATTTTATGTCCCACCTCCCTGGCACGTCTTGCATCAAAAGATGAATCAAAATAGATTTCTTCTGTCTGGGAAATTCCATCGATTGATAAAGAATATGGATAATTTTGGTATATACTCTGATTCCTATCCACAAATCCTCTTAAGATATATTGGACTTTTATTATTATGTAGAATAAAGTTTTGTAATATGAAATACAAGATTTCGATTTTTTTCAATGTTCCCTGTCTAGTATATGCCGCCTTCGATATGTTGCCTAACATCGTGCTCGGTGTGGGTTAAATACTTTATACCGCAAACATAATTACCAATCAAGAATAATGCGCAACAAGGAACTTGAAACATCAGAAGTTTTAAGTAATGATTATAATTAGTATAATGATTTCTCCGCGTTGCAGCTGATGAACACTTAATTGACATACCAATTGGAGGATTTGAAAAGATGAATTTGTTGGTCAAGCTTAAAATATATATAGGACAACAAGATAGTGTTTTAATATCTACTAATGCTAAACTATGTTCTTCTTATTATCCGACCTGCACAAAAACAAATCAAATATTTGATGAAGTCCTAATTAATAAGCCAGCCAACCCCTGCTTTGTTGGTGAGTAACCATTTGAAATTATTAGAATAGACATAAATTAGTTAATATTTTATTCATTCTATGTCGAGGTGACGAAAGCAATTGATTGTTATCTGGTATAATATATAAAATGCAGATAACGGGCCTGTACAAGTAAATGTACCAAATTTATTCCAGGATCACAGTAGAACTGTAAGAATTTTTTTTTTGATGTTGTTTTCAAGCTTTTAATAGTATGTTTAGTAACATCTACGGCTAGCTTTGCCTTAAATAAAATTATGTTGTAATTGTTTTATCGGATAGGGCCAGCGAATGATGGTACTTCTGATCGAATAAAAAATATGAAGCTACAATACTTCGTAAATGAAGTTTTGGATAACAATTTAGGAAATAGACGCAATATGCTAACATTTTTGAATGAGTTGAGGGTTGCCACACTTGATGCTGTAAGTAGGACTAGATTAAAATCAACACACACGCATTAGATCAGTAGTAATCAAATTAAAATACATTTGTTATATCAGTTTAAATACAATTAAAACAGATTACAATGCATAATCGAGAATACAATGTAGTGCTAGCTCATACATATGTTTCTTTAAAACAGAATTCTGAATCCGAAATTATCATTGGTTGATTTCTAACTAGAAGATTAAGGTTTCATCATTTAACAAAAATTATTAAAGGACATGAAAATCTAAATTTCCCTATGTTGTCAAAAATTATCATTGTATTTCTTGCATTTTTCAGCTTATTGATAATCCGGAATTGTTGGTAGCAATTTTGTCGAACGAATTTCCAGAAAAGTATGACATTTGCGTTAGTGGAACTATTCCATTTCCTCCTGTAGATGTACCATTTTTCGTATATAATTATTGGTTCGTTTTAGGATTTATACCAATACATCTACGTAAGTAATTTTAATTAAATTTTTATCTGTCAAAATTATTATGCAGCTTGTGAAAACAAAAACAAAATCATAAAGTTTCTAACTCATTTATACTAATATAGCTTTAAAAAAAGCAGGTACTGCTCACTGTAGATATATGTCGGGTTATTAGTCAGCATAGAAAACAGGTGATAAGATCTAGACTGTGAACCAGAAGCTATACCAGTGGTTACCTACGCAATATCAAATGTGTATTATTTGCATTCATGAGGTGTAAGTGTCCATAATAACTTTTCTACAATGAATCGACACCCCTTTTAACATTTAACATTTGCTCCAATAATTCATGTTAACCAATCAGAGTAAATATCCTTAAATCGTTCAGTGTGTTTCCACGTTTTAATGGCATGTTATTTGTATCACGCTGTTGCATAATTCCAGAATTCGGAGCTAGTGGAGCTGTTGGTGTTCATATCCAACTTGGAGTTTGTTTTCTCAGTATGAATGCAAAGGTGAGTTTCACTGGCATAGTAAACCTAAAATATGTATGGCTTACAACAGCCAAGAAGGAAGACATGCTGTTGTTGCATCGGTTCTTTTTACTCAACCAGTCAGTTACTCACTTACACACCAGTATCAACAATCCTTTGTGCGATTCCTGTTTATATTAATATACACCCAAAATGGATTCTATGTCAAAAACTGAAAGCCATATTTTAGATTTTTTTTAAACTTGCCTTTATCAAAACTGCTGAAACATCTGTTTTGGAACTATAATGATTTTCCATGCACTAATTTCTGGATATTCCCGATAATTAACATTAACCCGTTTTAATTATCGAAAATATCCAGAAAATTATAAAATAAAATTATAAATGTAATCTTAACATTCTTGTCCTTTTATAAATATAATATTAGTATGTTCTCTTTTTTTAGCTTGAAATTACGCCCTGGGTTGGAGCAAAAGTATGGGGGTCGGCAGCTGTAAGCATAGGCATTGCATCAGCCGGAATATCTTTAACTGGTTATCTACTAGAAACAAGATTTCCTTTAGTGGGAACGATAAAATTTAACAAGTTTCCTTTAGATATTGGGTAAGTGTGTAGATTGACCTTCTTTATGAAATTTAAATACTTCTTATCCATTTTTTAGTCGTAATGCTGCATTTATATAATTACCTTCTGTTTTAAGTTTAATGCACGACATATTATAAGGAAAACATGTACTATAATTTATAGTGACAACAAAGCATTTATTTCTTATTCCAGTTAACATGGAGCAAGATAGTGTGTCATGTCGGACACAAACCTTTAGTTTAGTTTTTCTCTGATTTTTCATAATAAGGCAGAACAAAATATACAACCTAATATTCAACGTTCGCACTGATAATGTTATCTGTAACATTTTGAAATTAGGCTACAGCTCTACTGTTCATATATTAATTAAACAGATGTTAAAAGTGAAAAATGGATGCAAACAATAATTATTACTCAAATGTCATTTTTTTCAGAGCTAGAATGGATCTACTGTTAGTTCCTCTGAGACTAGAGTTAAATGCATTCGTTAAAATAAGATTATTCTTTTTCAAAAAGACATGGAGATGGAAACTTTGGTCTTATACTGCACCTTCTATAAACCGTAATATTTTCAACATCCCAATTGTTGAAAAGGATCAATCTCCTCCAACAACGCTACCGACAGCATACAGCAAAAGTATGAGTATATTCATAATGTAAAAGCATAGTAATCAAGTATATACACTGTATAACGTTTGCAAAGGAAAGTGGTTACTACTTCGGACTTGTTTACTGAATATTGGCTGAGGTTTAATCATCATGTCTTCAGAAAAGATATTGTTTTCAATATATTATTTAATATATGCAATGCATCAAGCAGTTACCAGACTATACTTTTGAAACTGCGTTAGAGTTTGTAGAAGTATATTTGGAAATGCAGTTAGAACTGTTGGGTCAGTATTCTAAATGTCAGCGGAAAATATTTCCCGCATTAAGTCGATTTCTAAAGATCACATTCTAACACATTTCAGGTAAACGAAGTGTTAGTAAAGGCTGCAAAGTTACACAAATTGAAAATCTTGACCCTACAAATCCTGCTTTCTTGTTGGAAGTTACTGCCGAGGATGAAGTGAGCGACATCAAAAGACGATATGCCATTGGATCCAATTTAGGAGGAAGTGATATACAAGACTGGACAGATATGGAAGGTTCTGCCTTATTAGAGCCAAAAGTTCTAGTCGGTGGAATACCTTTATATTTTACCGTCAAAATAAGGAATTCACAAGGTTTAGAAAGTACTCCTCAATGTTCTTTGAGCACTTACGATCTGACCTTGCCCGATGGTAGAATAGAAGCTTCACACAGATCTACAAGCCATCCTCATAAATTGAGCGTTACTTTAGTAGTAGAAGAAGATTCACCTCTGTCAAAAGAACAATATATAGCTGTTGGATTTGGTAAAGGTGAACATGGAAATGAAGTTGTAGATTGGATGACATTTTCTCCTG
>JAOXYB010024792.1:0-16128 GCA_028565635.1 Phoronis ovalis | reverse complement strand
ACAAGGTACATACTGGACATATCAATCTAAAGGATGGATGGAAAATGATTTGGGTAAATATATTGTTGGGATAGAATTAAAGAACACCAGATTTCAATAATTAATAATAATTCCCCTACAAAACTAGCTAACATTTTTTTTTAAAGGAACAAGTTCGGTGGCTACTTGTTTGTGAATAACTAACCAATCAAGTATAAATACTTCTGATAAAAGTCAGTGACATTAATTGCTCTAACATGTTACTCAAGTAGTGTCTTTTAATGTGTTATAACAACTGGTCAACAAATCATGTTGTCCAAATGCTGGCGGTACCAGTCTAAAAGAGAAATGGAGAATGAATTCGATCATTAAACTGGTGCGATACAATAGAAACAACATTGAAGAACTTTCACAACATTTTCTAGTCCTGCAATGTATAATACAAGTAACGAACTTTAATTCCTGTATTAATTATGACATGGTATATGATTTTAGGAATAAGTTTGGACCACGGTTTTTTGCCCAGTCAAAAATCAGGACAATTACTACTTATAGTAGGCTTGACCTGTAAAAAATGTATGCTAACTGAAGACCACCTGGTGGTCATCCAAGAATCACAAAGCCCAAACCACAGGTCCACTATGCAAAAAAGAAACATAACAAATTTTAGTTCACATTTTATTTGTTCTAAATTGGAAGCACTTGAAAATAACACGTATCATCATGTCCTACAAAGAAAGGAAACTTATTAAAAATAAAACATGATCACTAATATGTACTATAATTGATAATTTAAAGTTGAATTGAAGTGGTGTGCCTTCTACTAAATTATTTCTTTGTCTTACACCAGCATTCTTGTATTTTATTATGGTGACAATTTCTTTCAGGAGTGGAATGGTTTGTTAATGTCTTTCTGAAGCACTACGGTCCTGAAAGGCCACAGATACTGGTCATGGATGACCATGGGTCCCATGAAACTGTTGAGCTTGTTAGCACGACCAAATCCATGTAATTTCATTGCCACCACATGTTAGTCATGAGCTGCAACCATGCAATGTGACTTTGTTTGCGCCATTAAAGCGCAACTACAATAAAAAATGTAGTAATTTTATGTCTGCATCTGTAGAAAATATTGTTTCCAAGCGAGTTTGGCCAAGCCTTATTGGATCAGCATGGAATGTCACCATGACTCCAACCAACATTAAACGAGGCTTTGAAGTTACAAATATTTAATTATTAAATAATTTGTTCAAGACCCTTTTTTAGGGTTTCCGCCTACAATTAAGCTTGATCGCTTCGTGTCTCAATTTTACAGACTACTAAGTATTTATTCTACTGTTGTCGCGTTCATTTTTCAATAATATCAACTGAAATAAGTTATATTTATAACTTAACAAACCTTTCAAATTGTATTTACAATTTTGAAATCAATTCAGCTGAAAGTGTTATCAGAAGTTCATTCACCTTAGTTATCATGCACATTGCAAACAGGATAGGCCTAAAACATTTAGATTAAGATTTTCTTGCGTTAGCTCTACAGCCAAACGTGTTTCATTTAACAGGAATATACCCCTACAACTCAAAGGCAATTAGGGAAGAGGCATTCCTGCCATCACAGCCGCATGAAACAAGCGGCATTGACACAACCACCAGTCCACTGATAGCTGCACATGATATATTTCCAATGCCAAAACCTGCAACAATCTCCAGTACTAAAAGCAGAAGCAACACCGGATCAAGAATATTAATTTCTGACGAAGTATATTCAACAATAGTGGAGAAAAGAAATTTGCGTAAGAGTTTATTTTATTCTTAAGATTGAGTTGCATTCTGTGTAATGTAGGCCATTTAATGGTAAAGTTGTGCCTGGGTTGCTTTTTCTACATAATTATACAAAATCCTTTTTATCGTAGCTAATTCTATAATTATAATATTTCAGAGAAAAAAAACAACAGAAAAAGCAGACATAAAAACCAAGGAAAGAAAGCACTGTTGACAAACATTGTGCCGAACATAGTAAATGAAGTTCTATTTACGCCTTCTTCATTCTCTTTGTACGGAAGAACTGTGAAATGTAGACGAAAACCGTGAAGAGTATTGTCCAAAAACAGCTCATTTTGAGACATGTTTTACTACTATTATGTTGCATTTCAAGCTTAGAATAATGTACACAAATGAAAGAAAAGTACATGTATCTGACTGTGTTATGGAAACAAGCTAGTATATTTTTTTTTAAATCCTGACCATTTTTAAAACATATTAGTTGCAACATGAAAATATATAAATCTACAAAAGTGTTAAACGTATTCCACGTAGTTGTTTGTAAATATTGCTGACAAACTAATCCTGTACGTCCTGTGAAATATCTTGAACATTAAAATACTCAGTTTAAATACATTTCAGTTGCGAATCCAGATTTCCAGTTACACCTGTTGGAACCAAACTTTGAAGATTTTGAATTGCAGGAGGTGAAACAAGCTTTAATTGCGGCACCACAAGAATGTAAGTATCTACATAAACTCATTAATAATGCAAGAATATTATTATTATTATATGCGCTGTAGCACGTTCTGTGACGCGATTGCGATAAAAAAAAACAGGTGGTTACGATCAACATGTAATTATGTTGGTCTGCTACTTAATTTCCATACTACTGTACACTAGGGTTTGGTTCAGTTTGTTCCGTTAATAATCAAAGAAAATTGACAAATGTCACGAAGTAAAAATATGCTTATTATGGAAATACTGCACAAAAGTGTCTCCCTGATTGTTTTTGAAGATCGTGTGGATGCATGTATTTAATTCTGCAGGTAAAGCACTACACACGAGTGAAAGAGGTTTCTAACGGTATGTAATATGTATACATTGCTAAGTAAGATAATATTTTACAAAGCCATCTAACCAAAAGTGTTCAAAATTACCTACATTTACCCTACCATGGGATAGACTATGAATGAGACCTATTCAACTGTATCTTCTAAGTTTGTGGAAACTGTGGTATCAAAGGATCTTTTTACAAGATCCTGAAATTCACCACCTAGATTGGTGGATGAAGCAATTTCTATTAGGAACACAGACAAGCATCAGTGATTCTCTTTACATGTGCATCCATGCATCCTAATACCAACATCTTTAGGAGTAAAAACATGTTTAAGGAAGGAATTTTAGTGTTGGGCTTTGTCTTCATAAATTGTCAGTTAAAACAGAAATATCAAGGAGAAAGTTAACAAGTGGGAAACGTATAAGAACCAAAATTATACGTTGGTGCAAAAGTCTGTGGATATAAATACCAAATGCAAAACTAGAAGCAATCATAAGAAAACAAACCACAACTTTGGAATTGGCTTTGGAATTCCACATCCAACAGGAAATAAGTTGGACATCAAACAAGTTTGAACAAAACAATATATATCAAATACAATTTTTATTCAAGAAAAAAGCCAGACTAAAGTATATTTGAAATCTAAATAAATATAAAAATAAGTCAAAAAGTATTTAAAATGTTTTATGTTTAAAGCTCAAGAAAGAAGGACAATATCACATGTTGCTGTTGGTATAGTGTAATTGTAATGCAGATTACGTTTAAAGAACATTGTTAAAGAATCGTTATTCCATGCATATCATGACTTATAAGGTGTCCAATAAGCGATTATCACAATAGCAAATGTTTAATCAGAGAATGTAAACAAAAATAAAGCCTGAAACAATTTGCATATGTGCATGTGGAGCAGAAATTGCAACTAGTGGAACAAAATACTAAACCAAAGGGGTAATTTGCTTATATGTCAAAGCCATTATTAACCACTTCCACTTCAAAATTCCAAGGAAGGGGCAGGCAGATCAAGTAAAGGATTTCATCAAGAATTTATTAGACAACAAAGCCATTTGTTTTACTAGAGTTTGCAACAAGAGCAGCACTGTTGTATTGTTTGATGTGGTACTATGGACCTGACGGAGCATGATTTATTGATACATGCTGTGTGTTAGGTGATATCAGACATTATTCACTGTAGACAGCAGTAATGATTTAAAATTTAAATCGCATGCTTTTCATGTGCTGGAGTGACTTTACATGCAAGTGTTATATGTAGACATTATACTTATGTTATCATGCAACAATTTCTGTTATATCAGAAATTAAGACAAAACTCATGATCGCTTTTTTGTAAAGCATGTCCAAAGCTAAACTTCGAGTAGTTAAATGAAGCTATATAGGAACAAGGTAGCAACGGTTAAGAATAAATTTACTGATGAAGCTGATAACAAATAGAAAAACAGCTACTGATTTGGAATGTGACATACACAGGGCTAGATCTAAGTTGTCCTATGTAACTGAATTATTTTGAATCATATATGGTAAAAGTGTTCAGCACTCAGCTTGGTCAAAGTAGCAAGGATATAGCAAGAGGAGCAGAAGTGAACCATGCCACTATGTTGATTTTCAAAGAACAAAAAGTGAGCCGAAGAATTTTATATATGTGTATAATGTTGAAAGAAATTCACTATAATCAAAAAAGTGAAAGATGTTAAGAAAAATTCATCAAGTTATCCCACTAAAGAGACTGGAGTGTGTCATGCTACCGTGAAACGTGCATTTCAAGGAAGTATGAAGAAAGCATGAATAAATAATGGATATGAATCTTAAAAGAGGATAATTTTCATATGAGACTGGAGTTTGTCATGCTACTGTGAAAAAAATGCATTTCAAGGTAATATGATGACCACATGAATATAGTATGGGTATCAACCTTAAAAGAGAAATTAAACACAACTTACAGATCTGACAAGTGTTCTTACTAGACTAGGTCAAATTTAACTTTGAAAGATATCTTGTGAAGGATCTGTTGTTGCCATCAGTTGGCTTTATTTGATCTGTCATAAAATTGTGTTAAGGTATCGTGCTTCATAATTGTACCATCACAAAAGAAACTTGTCTCACAGTTTTCTGTTATATATACAGAAATGTAAAACCAGTTTAATAAACAAAGCAACATATAAATGGCCATAATTTGGCCACATTGGAAATCATAAAATTGTTTAATGTGAATCATGCCCCTACGGTACCTCATGTGCCAGTGAGAGAATCTGGCGAGACATTTTCTTGAAATAGCTCAAAGAGGAAAGACCCAGTCAAATTATAAGCCCCCACCCCCGTAATTCAGCTATTGGTGGCTTAAGTTCTCCCGATATTTCTCATAGGTGTATTTGTACACAGTAAATACTATAATTCTTAACTGACCTAAATTAAGTTTTGATTAATGTTCATGTATATGTATAAATCACACACGCCTGGTCCATCAGAGTCAATTAGTCCATAATTTTAAGTTAATGGAAAATTATCTAAATAGGACTAAACATATCTCCAGAGGTGAGGCACCAACTCAGTCATCAGGTAACCACTACAGGTGCCTCCTGGCCTTTCATCCTGTATCTGGTGAGTAGTGATCATAGGCTGTGTTTGGGGCAAAGACGGTAATAACACGATAAAATCAACAGCAGACAATATTTAGATGGAAAATAATCTGACTACAATATAAACATATCCCCAGACATGAGGCACCAATTCATCAAGTGGCCACATATAACTTATTTAAATATAAAACACAATCCATATAAATTACATTACAAATAACACCTAACAAAATATCAATATTAGCAAAATATAGCCTAACAAAACAAAAGTTATAAATTCAAAATATAACAAAACCAACATATACACCATGCCTTGGATTGGATGCAGGGAAATACAGTAGGAAAATTTAAGTTTAAAAAAACTCACCAGTTGGTGAGATAGGAAATCCAGTAAGGTTGATCAATAATTTAGGGGATATATCCTTGGGAATTCTGATTTTTGACTTAACAAGGAAGTCATCTCCTTGCACTGTGCTGGCAATTAACCCTACAAAAGCATTGTGGATATTAAAATATTGAAAAGTGTTGCTGCTTTCATAATCTAGTACACAAGTGTCAGGGTATAAGCCATGTCTCAATTACAATAAATGCACAATTCACTTTTAAATACATTAGGTTAAAACAGGTCTTGCTCTGAAACATAACATCCATATAATACTTTAACTAAGAACACATGCCACACTGCTGCTTGTGCTAGTTAATGTCACAGATCCTTAGTTTTTAGATTCCTGACAATAAATCTCTTTCTTTTGATCAAATAACCAAGTAAAAAACTAAAGGCTAAAAAATTACACAAAAGCGAAAATTAAATTAAATGAGTTTTCTCAGGATTAGCATACAACACATTTAGTATGAAACTTGTGGAATGATACTTGTATACAGAACGTTTGACTGAATCGTAGACTGAAGAAGTACTTAGTTAAGATATTTTTAGACCATTTATTAAATAAACAAAAATATTATTATTGAAACTCAATTTTTTTTATATTTTAACACTACACTTTCTTTCTTTGCAAACTCGGATGTTATTACTCATTTTTAACTGAGCCTGGTTAAATTTTAATCTCTAAGGAGAATTTTGGACCAAATTATGGTACTATATCTATACTGGCTACTAGTTGTAAGAAGTGAACTAAAATCAAAACAGTTCTTGAATTGAGCACATTTTTGAAAGATATATGTTGTTTTATTGCTGAAATAGAAAAAAAAAGTGACAATGTTTTAGTACATGTTTATATTTTGTCACCCTGTATGGTAGCCACTATCTTCAGTAACATTGTGCATTATACTATAGGTGCCTGGTGGATCTGGAAAGCATGATTCTTTTTTTTTTTGTGCGAGAAATAATTGACTGTTTTGAAACTGATCACACATGTTAACAAGATTATACATACCTAATGATTCTGCTAATTTGCGGAAAATAACAGACATATGGATATCACTAAATAGCACCCGTTGGTAGCTAACATTTAAAACTTTCAATGATCCCTTTGGGCTTAATGATTCTACTAACTGCATCACACCTTCAGGTTCTAAAGAGAGATGAAGATATTCTGAGTATTTTTAATGAATATTCATAACAAACCAGGTCTATTGGCAGGCTATAAGTCATGAATTTAAACAGAATGCACAACCATATTTTACTATAACTCAGTGATCGGTTTTGTTGCTATGATAGCAGTGTGATTGGCAAGACAATTGTGTGTATGCAAATCACAACAGATTATCCTGTTTACAAGCTTCGCAAACAACTTATAAAACTTTGGAAAATTGCATCTAATTACCTTTCATTTTAAAGTATGTTTATTAGAATTTATTGATATGTAAGCTATTATGAAGAAATTCATCCAAAAAATTATTCAATTACTGAAAGTGTTAACGTTACCTATTAGATTTCTTGAAAGATCTAAATATGCAATGTTCCACAACTGTCTACTTTCTCCAAACAGAAGACTCAGATATTTGGCTGCAATTGTTTCAATCTATCAAAGGAACAAAAACCCGAATACTAAAAAAGTTGATAATAAATATAATTTTAAAGTATCTGATAGGGAAGCTAGTTAATCCCAGTTTCACAGGTTGCGCCATTTATTACTCACATAAAATATTTAAGTATGGTGTTTTACAATAAATTATATTTACCTTATTCTCATGCAAATTCAACATTTGCAAAGGATGATTTTGACAACGTAACAAGGAATGTACCAAGTTATTGACACCCTCTTGACTGATAATGTTTTTAGCAAGATTTAAAGACTTGAAGGGTATGCCAAACTCAACAGCTTCTCCAATGTGCTTACATTGTTCATTTCCAAGACCACATTCTGACAGATCCAGTACTGTCAGTGTTCCCACTTCCCTTGTGTCTGAAATGACAGTGTTTTTGTCAACACTTCAGCAGTTGTTAATAATGCAGTAGTTGGGTATGATAATAAAAAAATGCATAGCTTCATTTGTATATATTTTTTGCTTTATAAAGTAATATACAATAAATAGTGCTTTACCATGAGACTGGATTGTGCTTGAAAAATTTGATGCCTTGTCACATTAGTAGCAGTAGTCATATAGTACAAGTGAAAAAAAAAATATCTATTTCTGATAGTTTTGGATACAGAGTTTATGCTAGCTAATCCGAAGAGAACTTGTAAGCAATATGTACATATTAATGAATTTATATTCCATACTTGAGAGTACTTTTTCTAGAAAATGGATAAAACATTCGAGTATAACATCAATGAATTATTTGCATACAATAGGGGTAGTACTGGTCACAAACCTAATTAAAACCACAATTTCAATTCTTTATGCACTCATTCACAAAACACGAAATTGTGGGTTCAATTGGATTTGTGACAACTAATAGCACATATATAATATATTTATCTCTTGCATAAGATATTTACTCAAAATACTGGTCAACCAATCTTGGCCACTGCTTGATAGATTTATTCCAGCAAGAACTATTGTTTCTATTCCTTCCAGCTTAACAGGTCCTTTGTACCTCTGAGAACAAAATGAGATTATCCGTTTAATGGCTTCATTGCTCATTGAGGCTCTTTCAAGATTGAGATATTTTAGTTTTGGACAGCTTCCTGATTCCAAAAAATCAGGAAGCTGTTCGTTATTACAACCTCCAAAATATAACTTTTCCAAGCCACATGGAATATCAGCAGACCCTAGAAAAAAAAAGATATAAGCTCACAAAATGATTAATTTGCTTATTTCTAATTATTTCTCAAGCAGCTTTTTTGGTTACCAAAGTTTCCCTTAAAAGGTTAGTGTAAGATATCCAGGCATGAATTCTGTTTTTTATTTACACTAAATATACTATGTTATGTAATTCTTACCATTTCTCTGAGCTGATTCAATAAATTCTACTTATCAATGAATAGAATGTACTTAATGTAAAATTTTAAACACTAAGTTTTTAAACTTCATATATTATAAATGCATATTAAACTTACCAGACATCATAACCTGAAAACACGTAAGTGTAGAAACTGTAAGAAGTTGATTATGACCTAAGTTTAGTTCTTTGAGTTCTGGTAATGTAGATGACAATTTGTTTTGCAGATATTTAGAAAAATCATCTCGCAAGGAACAATTCTCCAGGCTTAGAGTCATTAATGAGCTAGTGCAGCGAACTTCTTTTATCCTGGCTACAAAAATAGTATTATAACAAACAAATAGTCATGCTGTTTCTATGGTGGCAAAAGACTAGTAAGCCTCATATTCTATTGCTCCCCTACACTTAGCGTAACTAAAGATTAGTCATCAAGAAGAATACAACAGTTCCATATAGCTAAATTGTGATGTGCATAGCAAGCAAAGTTGATGCCGAAGAACTCTTTGTTGGATCATAGCAAATACATTGTAAGCCTTAATAGTTTTCATCATCGAGAATTTTTAATCGTTTTTTCTTTCTAAATATGAAATTTGATAACATACTTCATGATGCACAAAAATTATCTAAAATATGTGATTTTTCACAATCATGGTGCTTGTACACTCATTCACAAATATCTATGTATAACGAGTCATGAATGGCGGCCAAAAGTTCTAAACAAATTCTAAAACCAAATGCTTATTGTAGTGTAACAAACAGATGCACATTGAAGTTAAATGTTCCAATTCTTCTTCCTGAGCAAGTCATAGTAAATATTATATTGAAAAGGCAAAACAGAATTAAAGTATAAAAACAACAGCAAGCAATGAATATAAACAAAAATGAAAAAAAAAATTTCATTTCAAAACTACAATACCAGAATGGACACTCCCTGGTACTTGAAGTCTGATATTGTTTGCAATAAGCTGAACCATACTTGTATTCCTTATACAGTTTACAAGTAGTGCTGCAATATTTTCTGCTGACCGACACTAATAAATAGTTAAAATATTACTTATCTTATATTATTAGCTTTTTCATAAATAAATATACATGTTGCTGACTAAGTAGAAACTTTGTTTATTCAATAAATATTTTCTTCAACACAAAATAGTCTCTAAACAGAAGATTTAGCCTCCAACTATGTAATAAAGACATGTTTTTACCTCGCTGTTGCTAACATTTAGGACCTGTAATCGACAATTATCTTGCATTGCATCTATAATGGAGTTAAAAGCTCTCTCCTTTAAAGAACAGTTGGCTACTTCAAGTACTCGCAATCCAGTTTTACCCTTAAAAGAGCAATACAAGAGTAATTGTTACTAAGTGCAAGCGTTTTTGACAGACTATTACTATAATATATTTCAATAGCAAATTTTCAGCACGTATTCATACAAATCCCTTTTTTTACAAACAAAGATCAAACATTAGATACAAGGCTTTCAATACACTTTTTTACTGCAGTGTTTACATTTAATTTTGGGCCCACTTGAGTATTTAGAAAACTGTTTTTATCCAGTGATCCGTTGTGTGCAGAAAGCCAAACTATACTTCATAAGGACATTTTGAAGGAGTAATCTAGAAAAATATTTTATTTATACAAACCATAAGGTATGTATGTAACAGGTTACCAAATTGTGGCCCTCCACTCATAGCATTGTCATTCATGTCAACATTGAAAAGTGTTGTGTTTTCTAGAATGTTGATAACAAAAGCTTGAATATCATTAAATCCACAGTTTGACATTCTACAAATAAATAGCACAATTATTATCTGACATTGTTAGCCAAATTGCTTTAAAAATACAACATACCAAATATAGTTTGTTATTATAATTTTTGAATTTCAATTTACAGTTTTAGTGTTTAGCTGTTTCCTTTTTCCTTAGTTGATTGAGAGTTTCAAAATAAAACCCCAATTTTGAGCTGAATAAGGAAACCTTATCCGAAAAAGGAACCATTTCCTTCTCCTTATTCAAGTTTAATCCAAATAAGAAAAAGGAGCAGGTTTCCTTTTCCCTTATACGATTAAAAGTTTCAAAAAAAGAGAACCAACCCTTTGTACAGGCTTGGAGAATTCAATTTCAATCTCAAATAAGAATCCTTTTTCCTTATTCGGATTAAAATTGAATATTAGTAAGGAAAATCGAAGAGGTTCCTGTTTCTTTATTTAGCTCAAATCAAATAAAAAGAAAAGGATTGATTTTTTCTTATTCAGCTGTAACTCAAATAAGGAAAAAGGAAATTGCTCTTTTTCCCTATTGGGCTCCAAATCGTATTAGGGAAAGAGAAATAGGTCCTTATTTGGCTCAAAATTGGTGGTTCTCTTTTCTTTCTTGAAACTCTCATCAAACTAGAGCTCCTTTTCCTTTATACTTAATAAGGAAAAAAGAAATATAGTAAATTTTCACATGGTATATCTCTATAATACGATAAAATCAATATAACTTTACTATAGTTGCCATTGTTTTGATGTTGTACAAGCATGGTTGGGGAATAAATATGAGCTATGCTCCCTTAACTTATGCCATAGCTTAGCTACAGTGCAAAAACACTGTATAGTAGGTGGAAACATTCAGCAACAGTCTTAAAAGCAAAGAAATATCACAAAAAGAAATGCAAAAAAAGATTTGTATTTAGATCCTAACTACATTCAAATATTATAATGAATGCTGTTCCCTACCAGTAAAATTGTATGAAACAAATGGTAATTGCCTGATTTTTATGCATGCTAATTATTTTTAATATTAACCAGGTGACAATCAATTACTTTTGGAAGCTTAGTACAAAAGTTTTCGAAACCTAAAACACTAGTAACAAATCTGCAGTGTTTACTTACTTCAATGTTTTAAGTTGTTTATTTGTTTTTAAGGCTGGTCCAATTGCTTTGGTGAAAACAAAGCGACCAAATTTATTAGAAGACACATCTAGTGACTTTAGAATAGAATTCTTCTTTAAAAGTTCACCAACACTTTCCTACAACAAACAGTTATAATTAGCACATTTTTACAACTGTTTGGACTAGATAAGATAATTATTTTTCTACTTAGATGTTGTCTGAAATAGTGACTATGACTTCTTAACATATTTTAAATACAGATGCTTTTAAAAAGTTCAACAACTAAATGTGAGCTTACACTACATTTAGAATTTGCTCCATTGCTTGCCATGTTGAGAATAGTCACAGTGTTGTTGTAAGTTATACCGAGCATAATGGCTCTGAATGCCTGTGGACCCATGTTGTTGCCTGATAAATCAAGTTCCTACAAAACGTGTATTGTTTCACTAATAAGTAACCCATCAAATCAAATATCTGAAGTCTTAAGCTCAAGTCATATAGAGATCATTAGCCAAGGATATTAAAACACTTAAAATTTTCAAAAAAACAATGTATAGTAAACAAGTGTTAGAAGTCAAGATGTCCTTTAAAGGTAACAATTCATCATGAAACTGTTCAACAATGGAACAAAAAGGTCATTAGATATCATAAAAAGGCCATTTAGAGGCCAATAATAAGTAGCTACCACTGTGTTATAATTATAATTGTATGGTTTTTTTAATAATGTGAAAAGTGATTACAGTCCATTAAAACATTTAATTATTTTATATGGGAATGACAAACCTGTAAATAAGCCATTGATTGCACAAAGCTAATCACATTAATGTCAGGTGGTAATTTTCTGCTTATTCTCAAGCGCTGGATATGTTTTGTTCCCCGTTTCAACAAATCATTTGGATTGATCATGGAGCATGATAGCTTTAATGCTGAATCAAGATTGTATTGATCTGCAAGTGACAAGAATTTTATATGTAATGCTTATGACAACATAAGCAAGGTTTGGCAGCCTTCAGCATTTATAAAACAACATTTTATTTTAATATCTGGAAGTTACATGATTGTTTTCCCCAGCTGGCATCGCAAACCTCATTTCTGTCTTCTAAACAGGTTATATACTTACTGCATTGTCAGTTTCATTATACACTTAATAAAATCAAACATTTCAAGGACTTACTAGTTTTTGTTGTTATTAGAAATCCACTAATTACACTCACCTATAATGCCCAGCAAACAGACTTCATCTAGTCCCTCAAACCATGTGGCCAAGTTTTTCTGTGTTAATGATGTATCCTGGTTCTGTTCCTCCTTCTTATTATCAATGGCCAGAATTTGTTTGATGAATTCTAGATTATGTCCAGTATCACTTAACCTTCTGGCTCCATCTTCAGTTGTTCTTAGACCAGCGTATGTAAATACTGAAGCTACCTCTGATACTCTTGATCTGGCAAGGGTAGTAAAATTTTGCTGATAGAAAGCAGGTTCTATTTCCTCTTTACAGATTTTGTTTCTATAAGTTTGCTTTTTAGTAGTAAAATGTAGATGAGGACTACCATAATGCATAAACTTCGCTTTAGCACTTTTAAAATGTTTTCTTTTATGATACCCCTTTCTCACATTGACACATAAATGATCCACATCAGGTAAAGGCTGTTGTGGACTCTGGATTTTTCTACCAAGTTTGAAAAGTTTTCTATTAGGATAATGTGTACGATGTGCTGGTTTATCAAAATGAGGTGCATGTGGTTGTCTGGCAAACATTTGTTTATCAGGACTTGTACTAGGACTTCCTGACATGCTGTTATCTTCTGAATCTGAACTAACCAAGCACAGGCCTTGGGAAGCATACCTTTCAGGTACAATCATACCATACTCTTTTAAAGTACTTTCTCTCAAGTTATGTTTTGATATTTTGAATTCAACAAAATTTGTTTTTTCCTGCTTTGCTGTATCTAAACAAACTTGTGGTAGTTTTGGGGTAGCCAATCGAGCATGTACCTGCTCTACTATTTTTATAGATTTTTTTTGGCGACATGTGACATTCAGAGAAGGCATTCTCGTTGGAGATGGTTCCCTTTCCGACTCCGGAGATGTTGAAGCAGGTGGTCTAGATGGTGTACACACATCTTTTGGCAACTTTGATGGAGGCGAGTCTAACTGTGATGATGTCTTATTAGGACTAGGTGTCCTTGACATTGTTTGTGGAGTTACTGAGATAGAAGTTGAATTTAAAGAGGTGTGTGATGTAGCACACGGTGATGTACTACTGTAAGACTTTTCAGATTCATCAGATTTTTCTATTTGTGACATGGATTCCATTTCTGAAATAAATAAAAGGTATACTTTTATGCAGTACTACAAAGTTTGAATGATATCTCAATACATAGATATACTTCGTTACAAACTGGAGTAATATTTACATCTTCAGGCAGAAACATTTTTATGCACTGCAATACAATCTGCATGTATTATTTGCTATATAGCTACAGGTAAAATGTAGAAACAAAATATAAGTGTCAAAGCAAATATTCTAACCTTTTACTGTAGGTCTTTCCAATGGAGATCTGTCTCTGATCACATTAATTTTGGGTCTGTCCAGTGATTTCTCTTCCATGTTTTCCTGTATCATCACAGCAGACTGTAAATTCTTTAAAGTGAAACCTAAATTGTGCTGCCTATCACTTCCCCTAGGTGTAACCTTGTTTACAACAGATAATTTTTTTTTTTCAAGAATCTGTGTTACAGGTTTTTCTAATAATTCAGCACTGTCTATTTTCAAAACATCCTGCTGAGATAAGACATTTGAGGATCTTCTCAAAGCTTCATTATTTATTTCTCCATATCTTGAATTGTTATTTGTTGCTGTAGTATCTGTACTTTGTTTGAAATTTGAACTAGTTATTTTCGTCTTCAGTTCGAATGCTTTTGCCTTTTTGAAACTAGCTGATACAGACGCTACACTTGGTAGCTGCTTAGGAAGTGATACATTTTTCTTGTTAACCTCCCTTATGCCTTCTTTGGTATTCACCTTTATTTCATTTTTTTGCAATGTTTCCATGAATGCTTCAAGATTCTTGCCAATGACAAGAGTATTGCTTGATCTACAGTAAGGAATCTTAGAGTGATGATCACCAGCCACTTTAGGCTGATCAGTATAATGAGTAGAAAGATCTGGTGCTTTTTGAGTAGCTAATGAAACACTTCGTAAATTTTTAATAAACCCTTCATATGATGGTTTGGCACCAACACCCATCTCCCAATATTCACTTCTATCATGTGCGCTTCTCATTTCTTTCACTGAATTGTGAGAACCTCCATTCTGTTGAGTCACACGGAACAGTGAAGAATAATCAGGTTGAATGTGGCTGCCTCTTCGGCTAATTTCACTGCCATCTTCCCCCGAATCTTGTGGTGTATCATCAATAGTGTTTTCATCATGAGTTTTACTAACAAACACTTCGACTTCTGATTCTTCACTTATAACCCGTGTAGTCTGTTTTTCTTCATATACTGGCTGCTGTTTGTCTTCCCTGTGCTTGGCCAATATTTCATCTACAGTTCTTGGAAATTTAAATTCCCAAGATTCCTGGTTTACGAAATCAGCAGTTTCCCAACCTTGACATCTTGAAAAGCTATCCTTTTCTTGCAGTTTCTTTGACATTTCTTTCCCTGCAGATGGAGGAGATTTATACCTATCCCGTGTAAATTTCTCATTCCTGTTCTCTTCAATTATTATTGATGTGTTCCTTCTTTGTTTTATGTCAACAGTAGCAGTTTCTACAGATTTGTTATGTTCTTCAGGAGTTAAATTGCCATGTTCAACTATTTTGCTATTTGCTACCAATGTATCCATTGAACTGTGTTTATCACTTATCTGTCTACTACTGCCTTTCAATGATAATCCAGAAAACGAAGATGGCGTTTTTCTTGGTCCATGCTTTTCTTGAACTTGCTTTTGTACTCCAACCCCTTCACTATCTCGAGATAACTTGTTAATTTGAGATGTGGCAGGTAATGCAACTCGTCTAATATTTTTACTGGTTCTTCCTGGTATGCCTGATCTTAAACCATCATCAAATACCACATATTCATCACCCTTAGCTACGGGTTGAATATTCCGTTGTCCAGGGCCACTTTCACAATTACTGTGTGATGTTTTGGAAGGTTTAATGCTTGCCCCATTACCCATTTTATATCTCAATAAAAAACCTAAAACAACATGAATATAAATGATCATGTTAATTTAGATGTACACTTCAAAAGTTATATTAATGACGAGTATGTTTGTTTGATTGAGGATCATCATACTATTCTTGTATGGATGTACGTACCATATTTTCTCAAACTAGACATTCGGTGAGTTGCAAACAACTCCGAGAGTGTACCCCCAGCCAAGAATGCTGCCAGTTAGAGAGACTGGCCCTAGTGAAGTTTACAGCTGATGCTTATTAAAAACATGGACAACAAAAGCAATTATTATAAAATTCTTCTAATATTGCTGTATAATTTAAATACAC
>JAOXYB010024781.1:3694-16131 GCA_028565635.1 Phoronis ovalis | reverse complement strand
ATTCCTTGATGCAAATAATTTGATAGTTGATGAACAAAACGGATTTCGTGCAATGAGATCTTGTATTGATCATTTATCTGTTCTATGTTCAATTATTAGGAATAGAAAAATCACTGGGCGGGACACATTTGCTTGCTTCATTGACTTTTCTAAACCTTTTGATAGTGTTGATAGATATTGTATGATGTACAACTTAGTCAATATGGTATTTATGGGAAAATGTACAAGGCCATTCAGAATATACATCCATCCTCAAAAAGTACAATAAGAATAAATGATATACACACAGCATGGTTCACTACCGAACTGGGCGCACACCAAGGCGATATATTATCACCGACACTTTTTTCGACGTACTTGAATGATCTAGCTGTTGAAATTAAAAACATGAATCTTGGTATTAAATGTGGTTATGATATAGTGAGTGTTCTTTTGTATGCCGATGACATAATCTTATTAGCAGAATCAGAAATTATGTTCAACAACTATGTTAAACCACAATCAGTACAAAATAGAGCTCAAAGAGCATTTTTCGGTGTTCACAGGTTCACATTAAATACAACCATTAATGGTGATACAGGAGGAGAAGACTGAATATTGTTAAGCTATGGTTCAGATTAACATCAATGAATGATCATAGATTGACAAAACATGTATTTAATTGGGATTTTGACCAATGTAAACAAGGCAAAAAGAATTGAGTCATTATGTCAAGGGTATTTTTGAACAATGTGAATTAGATATATTTCATAATAGGGGTGGATTCTCAGAGTTTGCAATAAAAAATATTGTGAAACAAGTTTCATCTGTATTTCAGTCATTGCAACTTCAGGAATGATAAATCACCAAAATTAAGAACATATGCCTTATTTAAGAATAATAATGAACTGGAGCTTAATTTATGTGACAGGTCATCATCTGACAAGATCACAGAGTTCACTGATTGTCCAATTAAGATCTGGAGTTTTCAATGAGTTTTACCATTGCAAATTGAAGTGGGGCGTTTTAAACTACCAAAAGTTCTAGCAAACTTGTGGTTTAATTTGCAAAATGTGTCAAAATGATTCCATAGAAGATGAAACCATTTCCTGTTTGCTTGTACTAAGTATGATAATATCCATAAAGCTTTCACCAAGGATGTTAAGGATTATATTGTGGACTATGAGAATTTAGACGAAACCCAGAAATTAATTACTATTTTTAATGACAAACGAATAGTTAAAAGATTCTCAAATTATGTCCGTGAAGCGTATGAAATTAGAAATGAAAACATATTCCTTCAACAACAAACAGCAAAGCCGTAATGTTATTTTCCTATGTGTGACTCATATTAATTAGCCCTTGTGGCTGGGTGTTCATATATGTATGTAAAAAAAATTGTATTTATATGTAATTGTTGTAACACATGTCACGTTAATAAAATAAAATACTACTACTACTACTATTTGGGATGTATAGTACCATGCCCTTAATTGCAACCATATTTAGGATATAGCTAGCTGAAATTTTGAAGAAACCAATATAATATACATTGTGATCGAGTTACTTCATTATCAGGATTGCTGCTGTAAGGTAGCAAACCTATTAGTTTAGTACATTTTATTTTTTGCAGCTTTGTTGTGAGGTCAAAAGGTCATTTGGAATTCAAGGTAAAATTTCTGAAATTGCTTAAATATTCCAAAACAGTTGCAGAGATGATTTCATCCAAACATTTTACATGTATGTGAAACATCTTAACCTTCCTAGTTTGAATAAATTAAGCTGAAAAGGGTCACACTAGTTATCACCAATGTCTTACCTGTGCTGTAAGAGAGTAGGCCGTCTTAGTCACTTGGACGGGCGGTAAATGTGGCAGATGTATCTGTGATTTGGTATGAGATGGAATATGCAATTGAGGATGGGAGCTCTGTAACTTATTTCTTGTTTCCCCTTTAGAATTCTTCACATCCATTCTACGTCTGCGACTAAAAATATACAAAATAATTTATAGTTATTCTTTAAAATATCAGATAAAATTATTGCATAAAATATCAAACAGAAGAACAAAATACTCTGAACTTCTGCTAATTAAAATTTTCTTTTGTTTTAGTACCATGAAAAAGAATTTTTTTTCAATTTTTTTATAACATGTTCTTTTGGTGATACAGGTATTTGACATTATAATTTCTTTTACAGAAAAATTACTAATCATAAGTTTTTCAACTCATAGTACAACACCAACAACCATAAAACACTTGGAAACAACTTATTCAGCAAAGCTTCCTCTTGGTGTGCACAAAACTGTCAAACTGTCTCCCAACTAAATGTTAAAGAAAGCAAGTTGTCACAAATAACACTTTTTGCTTTGTTTTATATGTAAATCCAACAAAAGCCACATGTGTGATGACATTTAGCAGTAAAATCCTGCAGTCACGTCTGTGCAGAAGCTGTCTTGACAAATGCCAGACATACACAGCATTTAAAATAACACAAGGTGAAAGAAGGTGATAACTGAAAGAAACCTTGTTCGCTTGAGGTCTAGAAATATATAGAAGGATGCTTATTCAACTTACCATGCTTCCTCAAATCATTTTTCAGCACAGATGGATAACCCTAAACAGGCTATACTCTAAATATATGTGACACTGTGCAGGTGTTTGGTAAAAATGAAATGTATACCATTAAATTTCCCTATTATTTAAATATTCTATGCACTTTCTTTTACATAAAAATGTGTGTAACAGTTAATATCACTGAACAACAAAATACCTGAGGGTTATACCAGAACTCTACACAACATTGGAACCAACAGAGCAAAAAGAGCATTTAATATATTTGAATGGTCATACATCTAGCTATTAAAATAATACATTAAATATCTAATTACCGATATTGATAAATTAGCATGTGCCTTAATGTTAGGTTCCCGTTGGCATGCAAATTTATACTGGTTTGTTTTTGAAAAAATAGTGTATGTGCAGAATGTTAAATCACAATCAATAAACATTAGACTTGTAAATTGCTTCAAAAGGTGTAAAAATTGTAATTTAATATCTTAATGAAAAAATCCAAATAAAAAAAGCCTGTTTTTTCTCATTAAACATTGAAATAGATTTCATTGTGCTAACAGTAAGTGATATAATTAAAACAAAAAAATGGTTAGTTGCCCTTTTTAAAATAAAACAGATTTTATTGTTTTTCTACACATAATACATTTGAACAATTCAAATGTTTAGCTTTTTAGTACTTGATGAAAATGAATCCACACTGAGCATTTGAATTTATCAAACATAATTCATGTTATTCTTATCATTACAAAACTGACTTAAGAGGCATAATGAAAAATAGGACTCGGGCAATGTTGAAAAGACACACACACTACACTCCTAGCATTATACTTATACACACTACATGTACATGGTGAAATCCACAGTACATGTTTAAGTATAGGCTCAGCCTCCTGGCTTTAAATATTTTAAGATAAAAAAAATTAAGCCATATATCCAACTAAAGACCAAAGACATGATAATCATATTGTTGTTACATGCCAAACTTTGTCAATTATCCTTTAAAGCACAGACACAGACATGCCAAGACAGACTGTGTCACGTTCTGTAAATTTACTTAATATGACAAGTAAATTACAAGTAAAACAATAAAATAGATCAAAAAGTTGTCATCAATAACTAACAAATTATGTTGGTAATAAAACAGATTTTTTTACAATTAAATATAAAGTAGCAGGATGATAGTTTAAAGAACAAAATATACCTAATTAATTATATTCCTTCGGGTAAACTTCCACCAGGCTATGATTAAAGAAAAATTACCATGCTTCTTTTTTCAAAGCGACTGCATAACTGTCGAATAATAGCATGTTTTACCCATTCATTAAACGAGAACAAGTAAAGCGAAATATTGTCAACTAGACCATAAAGTAGAGATACAGACGTTACTGAGAAAATTTACCAAATAGATATCAATTACCTATGCAATGAACTATTATCAACTTCATTACTCAGATATCTACAAAAAGTTATTTATATTTTACGGATGACATGTCTTGCTGTGGTACCCTCCTATATAAAAGCATTTGAAATATTTATGCATACCTAAAATTTATAATATACAATTATGATTCTGCTTTTGAATTTCACATGGCAAGCAGCAGATTCCCCACATGCAATAAATGTTTTTCATATTTTTTAAATTGTACCTTCAATTTTTTGTTAGTAATCCTTTTTCTATTTATTGGAATTGGTTAAATTCAATTATTAGTTATTACTATTTTTCTCCAAATAGGTATCTGTATAGTAATTTACTACATTACAACTGTTTTACCTTGGACTCCTACAGGGAGGGCAGCTGAACAGTGTTTACATTTCGTATCTTTAAGGTACTGAAGATACTTCTTATCTTAAATGTATCTTCTTAAGATACCTTTAGTGTTGTTAAACATACCAATCTTGTATTCTGTCTACCAACATGCAATTAAACTAAGGTATATTACTAGATATATCACAAGTTATTTAGACAAGCATACATTGATACTATGACGATGATGTGAAAACAAACAATGCTAAAACATATAATACTTCCATGCTGTTTACTAAAAAATTATCGAAATATTGGATTAAAGAAAGGCACTGTGGAAGTCAATATCCGGCTTCAACCACCCACAAATCTACATGTCTTACCTATAGCACAGGTAGTTACTTCACCAATTGAAACTTTTGAAGACAATTAAAGTACATGTTGCACCTTCATGCTTTGCCCAATTGCTTTGATGTTAGGATTGCTACTTTTATAAAAATGGCCTGAATTGTTACTGCCACTTCTATTGTGCAATAATCACTGCAGGAGATATTTCGTCTTTTATAAGATATTTTATGGGTCATGAGATTATGATGGGATGATAAACAAAAATAAAAAGATGTTCATCACATCTGTCCTATGGGCTAAATAAACATCTCATAATTTGTACAACTGTAAATTGGATGGACATAAATTAGATCATATATCACTTAGTCAACAAACTTTACACTAGAGTGATCAATTCTATGTAGCCAAAATGACATTAACTATTCTGATGTCAACTATTATGTATTTGTTTGCTCAGCATTTATTTTCAATAAAAATGAAAAGAACGTCAACTATTATGACGTCAACTGTCCTAAGAATTTAAAAAAGGAATAGAAACCAACGTTCCTTTTTTTACTTCCAATGATTAACAGTGTTTTACTACAATGCTGGGTACTTCAGCTAGTGCTCACAAAGATAATTAAAGTGAATGAAATATTGCCCGTTATTAATCCAGGTGGTACGTACTTGGTCTTGATTTGGGGTGCATGGGGATTTCAAATATCCTGATCATGTTCCTACCTAGGTACATGTAACACTAGTAAATATTAGCCCCATATTTATACCCCAGCCACAAAATACTACACCCATATTTATACTAGAGGTAGTCAGATATGATGTGCACAAAGACGAAATTTAGTTTTCAAATTTACAGTTTGATTTTCTGCATTGGCACAACTTTTATAATAACACAAATTTATACCAGAAAATACAATAAACACACCCTTATCCATGTATATATATAATATACCCAGAACATGAAATTACTACCCATAATTATACCAGGAGAGTTGAAATTGCAACCTATGTTTATACCGGAAAGGATGAAATTGCGACAGTTCAGGCTGCACATTCAGTAGGCAACATATAGGGATTTCCCCCCCCAGGGGTTATAATTAACAATGTCACAAAGCCAACAATCGAGAGGACAGTTATTTCTAGTAGATTGGATGAAGTCAAGCCACTCATCTTCACATATCTTCGCTAATACTGAAAGTTTTTGGCTCTCTCATCAATAATGCTCTTTTGTCAATCCGATGAAAACAATTTGTCGTATGATACTGTTACTGTCTCACATATTTGAATATTCTTCTAAAGCTGAGACTTCTTTCAGAGACACTTAGTAAAATCACATTGCTTGGGAAATATATAGTTTAAGGAGAATCTCCTACTTGAAATTTCCTTGTCTGCTCCATTTTTATTACTGTAGCAGTATTTTTAAAGTAAAAAAATTAAAATAGTGTAATCAGTATATATCTTCCACTTGATATGATACCAGTCATATTTACATCATGCCATCATGAAAACAGATTATGAGCTGATATCACATTTAAAAAGTTCAAAAAAGCTGCTAGGACAATAGAAGCTATAAATAAAGGAAAATTAAAAATGATTTTGACATATGAAGATTGTATCATCAACTTACATGTATTGTATAATATTGATGTTTTTGTGTGTACTCCATCTCCATACTACTATTAATTACTCACTTCGAGGATTTTAAAAATCTCCATGTCTAATATTAAAATAACACTGACACAAAAGTCAATATTTTAAACTTATAAAAATAAATGAAATAGAGGCAGTAGTATGGATTTGCCTTGTTCTGATAGTACGGTCTTTCATGGGATTCCAATTCATGGGTTTATCAGACACATTCTGTAATGAATAGTCTTCCAGATAAAATCAATAGGTAGCAAAACAATTATTAACAAGTCCCTACTAACAAACGTGCAGTTGTAATGTACATTGATATTTCTGCAAATTTTAATATCTTTGCCTCGCTGAGTTACTATAATTGTAAAACACACAACACCTCTTTTCTAGATGAAATATTCATTCTGTTCCGGATAACATTTAAAATATACTATAATTTAGCAAACTGCATAACAAAACATGTCTAGTTTACAGGCACAGTTTTCTAGGAATGTAAAGTAAGTCAATAACTGCATAAAAATCAAATCTCAAAGAATGTGACTACATATATGGTGTACCAATCAGACCCACTACACTGAAAATTTGAGCAAACATAAGCTCTGGTTAAGAGCGATAATAAGACGCTATGTCATTCTGTATGCATCTGACATGAAATCAAAGCTGAAAATATTAGTACAAATAGCAGGGAATGAAAATACCTAGAACATCTCACAAATTAGTATTGTCATCATTTGAATCGGCTTTTTATCAATGTTAATGGAATTTCACAGCTTAGTTTAATTACTAATTTTTAAAACTGTATTTCCTGGCTCCTAATGTTTGAAATAAAGCAAAATATTATATTTTACTATATATCATAAACAAGTCAAAGCTAACTATAAATGTGCTACTTAAAAATTATTAATCGTTTTTCTGTTCTTGGCTTGTGTCTAAATGCCTTTAACTACAGTTATGTGCACATTCACTCTGTCTATCTTCATGATAACTGTTATTAATTCGATTACAAACATTTACACAATTACAACTTTTGATAACTAATAAATATCACATTTGTCTAAAATACAGTGACTTAATGCTGGGACTACTCAACAGTGTAAGTGCAAAAATACATACCACTTATTTGTTGAGTGTATTAGTTTGTTTCCTCTCATTTTTTAAATAAAATATTTTGTAATTTTTATTATAAATTTTGTCTGCAACCACGTTCTGGTATCTTAATGGCTGTTGCTGTTATGTGACTAAGATATAATTATGAAGAAAGTTTGGCATTCAATCACTACAACAACAAATTAATCCAAGACATAGAGGATTAGAATTAGTGCAGGCAATTACCTGATTATTAATATAATTCAGGTGAGCAATGCTTAATTATTTACTAAATTCCCCAGCATCTATAAATGTAGTACATTCATCAAGTTGCCTAATTTGATACATTTTTCATATTTAGAAATTACTCAGATCCTATGAAAATTCTAAAATTTAAATACTTTTATAGAATTGTGAACAATAATAACCACCATCAATTAAGGACCTAAAACTGCCTATCAATTTACCAGGGCCACTGACCAATTTGGTTGAACATGGACCTTAGAAACTGGATGTTGGACTTTCTAATTTGTAGAAGGTCCATGTTCAACAAACTTGGTCCATATCAGTCGTAATTGTCTGTGTTAGAGAAACAGGTTGTGACTCTCCAATGAATTGGGTCCTTATAAAACAAACTGGGTCTATGAAAAATCGATTGTAGGTCCTAAGCAATAGGTGTTAGGCAACCCTGATATGTATCTGTTGGAGCACCTATAGTTCCCAGGGAGGGAGTACATGGGTAAAACTGGGTTCACATGTGCGAACAAAAAAATCCTAAAGAGGTATTTTTTGTCAACCAGGCATGTAAGGTAGGTGTTCCGCATTAGGGTATTTAGCAAATATTTAATATTTAGTGAAATATTGCAAAAAGGGTTTTGGTTTTAGAATTTTAAAGTCTGCCAAACGGTATGGTTTTCACCATCAGACCCTGACATGTAAAAATGGTATGTTTTTTACTGATTGGGGGTTACTCTTTAAACCTGTATGTCTGCCAAATAGATGCTTTTTAGCAGTCTTATATACATGTTTAGGGGTTGTGTTTAGTCCCTATGTTTGCTCGTGTGGATCCACCGCAACATAGTTGACCTCCCAAGGTTGTAGTTACACTGTCTACACCCAACCTGCATGCTTATTTAAAATTGTTTTATAACATAAACAGTGCTGCAGTATTTATAATTATAACTACGCTGAAAAAAATGTCGTTCATACATATATCTTTTGTCAAAATGTTATCAAGGCATTTAACATTCATAAAACACAACTAAGTTTTTTCCAAGCCTAACTCGTCCAAAATCACTTAATTTTCAAGCACAATGTCTAACAATTTATTTTTTCAGACCAAAATCTTAGAATTATTATTAAAACACAGATTAACTGAATTTATTAGAAGCTATATAATATGTACATGTACTAAATTTGATCACAAAATACTAAAATAAGGGGTTTTCAATGAAACTGTGGAAGATGTGCTTCAATTGATACGAAATTGATGTATCAGGTGTTATATAACCTATCTTTTATATGTAAATGCAGAAATTAATAACATGAAACTTGACCAATATTGTAGACTAAATAATGTATAACACAAATGTAATATGAACAAATGCAAAATTACAAGATAGGCATATACAGCTTAATTACTACAGTTACTTTGCAAAACATCTCCCCCATGGGTCAATCAGATGTCAGACAGAATGCTAAATTCCAAGGACATTTCCTTTTTGTGCTATATAATTTGATAATAAATATTTTCTCATACAGGTTTCAGTAAATTTGTAATGTAGTTTATGATCGATTGAAGATCAAAAATTTTAAACATTCAAACTATAGCATATAGATCTTTCCTGCAAAATGTGGCTTGGCATTCAGTTACTAATGTATGGCTTGTGGAGAGCACTCATACACATTTTGTTTGTGAGCTTCTATAAATTTTGTTAATGCATTTGAAAAAATACCAGAACTGACAGAATATCTGTGAAAATAAAATCTGACATATAGTCCTTTTTCTAGCTTTTTTGTATCACTGGATATTGTGTAGGTATCACTACAAAGGCAGAATACAAATGATTTAGGGTATATCTGCCTAAAACTCGTAATCAATGATAGGTATTATTTTATAACAAATGGGATTTTATAACAAATTAATTTCCCAGTTAACTTACCTTTTTATAGTAAAAGGGTGGACAAAACTCATTTCTAAAGTCTGGTAGAAAAAACTTGTGGAGATAATTCTGAAAAAAACACAATATGATATAAGTAGAAGTAATGTATTGCACAATTTTTTTTATGTTTCAATATTTAGACATTACTACAAATCATTCTAAGAGTTCAATAGAATCTAATGTCACATCCATACATTCAGAATTATTTTCTCCTTTACTTTTTAATAGGAGATCTCTTATGTGAGTTATTTATCCCTCTGCTTGTCAAACAATTAAATTTTGCGGCAACTACGGAGAAAATTTGAGCTCCCATACCAAACTTCTTGTTAGTACTTACATTTCTAAATTAAATGAATCTACATAGGGATTTAATGGCCAAATATATATGCAGGTCTATTTTCCTAAGCCATATGCTCATTAACGCCATGACAAAAATTTCCCTAATGTTTCATTCAATCTTGACCATTGTCACTGCACTGTATTTTTACATATACAATCCTCATTTTAAAATTTTCAGTTCCTGTTGAACCAACATGGAAACCTCCAAAAGCTGAAATAACCTCTAATTTTGTAGAAATATTAAATATCTTACACCAAGCAAATCAAGATTAAGTTTGTTTAGTACAAGCAAATATACAAAGAGAGAATGGCTCTGGGGAGGATAGCTGAATCCTCACTTCTCAATCTATACAGCTATAATTAAAATTGTTATTTTATTCAAACTTGAATCAAACAAGCTAACCTTTGTATAAATTAAATTTTATGTTTTACCAGTTCGTTCAATTCCTTTCAATTAGGTTTTTACCCCAACTCAGATCAGTATACTGATTTGTGCACTGATGGGTATCAATAGCTGATCCTTACCTCTGTGTCCTTCACGCAGGTTACATTTGGTCCACAAGTTTTAATTCTATTAATCAAATAAATAAAAGTATCTAGTGACCACCAATTGTTACACAAAGTGTGTATATAAATACAGTAGTTAACCTGGATGCACCTCACACTTGATATCCTACACGATTAAATTCAGAAGCATAAGGGGTATAAGGTTGATTGAAACAACAATATTTAAAATAAACATATAAAATAATAAAGTCACATTTATTCAAACTATTAAATAAACAATGACTAAAGAATAAATAATATTAACAACAAGTGATTATGAACAATTGGAATATGATAGAATATGGAATGTTATGTTGTTATTTAATAAATGTTTCGCGTTACTGTTGGTTAGGGATTCAGATTGCATTCCGTACAAACATAAAGTTTTTAATAATATACTTACGTTGCATAGCAGGCGACCTTTATTCTACGTCATTTAAACACATTGTTTTGTTCTCAATTGTCCCGTTCACAAGAAAAAGCTAATAATTATACGTCTGTCGACCCATTCCATGCTTGCCTCCATGAGGTCACGTGGTTTAAGACCACCTCGATTACCATAACAACCCCACTCACATAACGTTAACTGATTAAAGATTTAAAGCATGTCTTCTTTGTAACAATTTGTTTAACTTGTTTTTTTTATTTATAATACAATTAAAAGTAATCAGGGATATATTTTGACTTATTTTTTATATACAATTGTAATAAAACAACAATGAGGTACTAGGGAGCGTCTTCCTAGTTTTGGGCAATTTTTCGTAGCCTTTCAACTGCCGCGCGGCACATTCTTTAGTAAGTTGAATAAGCAGGTTAACCATGAACTAAAAGTAGTAACGAAAGTTATATAAAATCATGTTTTAATTCAAAACTTTACAATTATTTGTGTTTTTTTTTAAATCGTACGAGGTGATCCGTGCTTCAGCAAAAACTGTTCAAACGCTACAAGAAAAAGAAAATAACTAGTTTTGATTTCAGTGTATTCTAGTTGACTTTCGTCATTTGCGGGGGCGGAGGTGGGGGATCAATACATTTACTAAACATCATGCATGGGTTTTCCAAAAAAAGCTACATCTCGAATATTGAACATTATGATACAGAATTAGTGTAAAACTATTCAAATAAATAGAAACCATGTGAGCTCGTAAACAGTAATCTCATCAAATTTTACTTAGATATTATATTTTGTAAAAGCACCTCACTGGCATTTAACTTTATTTACTAATATAGACGGTAGATTATCGGTAGATGGGTCCGCAGGTGTGTGTTGCAAAGATGCTCATAAACATATGTGATCAGCGACTACATCCTCATATATTTAGTTTTTAAACAGGTAAAGAAGCACTTCTCTCTGGGTATAGATCGTAATCATTTATCAGTTGATTATTTTTTCAAACTTAAGCTCGTCTGGGTACTAGTTCTTTTGAGAGGTGGTCGTTGATTTTCTTACTCTCTACAGTCTGGACATAGACTTGCTCCTAGTACTAACCTACAGTAGTTGCCCCACTAATTCCTTTTTCGGTTTGTGCGGGAGCCGTAAGTCACGTAGCTACCTGACGGAGGCACACCTGGTGGTCATTTGGAAACCACAGTCAAAGAATCCTCTCCCAGCGGCGATCTACACGGTCCTATTTATTTCGAATAAAACTCCATTTGGATATATTGTTTCTGTGATTAAAACACAATTCATTATCTGAGAGCAATCTTTCCGGATGTGCCCTCCCGTCTCCGGTGTGTCTTCAGATTGGGTGGACCCTCCTCCTCCGCATAGTGAAACTTCGGGATGATTTAAAAAAACATTTCTTCGCAATTGCAACATTACGCATCTTACTAATTAAAATAAAAGGTGATTTTTACCTTATCGTTTAAAGAAGTCTACACGTACGGCTGCTTATTAGGCAAGGATAAACCGTCATTTCGCACCTAACCCATGAATGCAATTAACGAAATATTAAGTTATCATTTGAAGCAATTCTTTTTTAGTTAGACTAGTAACCTGCTAAGAATCGAACATAGTACACTTGGGGG
>JAOXYB010024759.1:0-16131 GCA_028565635.1 Phoronis ovalis | reverse complement strand
GTATACAATCCAAATCCAAAATTTTTTGGTCCGCCTCACACCCCTACCAAAAAATACCTTGAGTACCCCCCCCCGGGAAGTAATGTAACATAAAACTATGGAAGTAATATAACATAAAACTATTTTCACACGTTGATATATTGGCGATGCATTCCGGGGATGCATTAAAGTATAAATTTAAAATATATAATTAAACTTGAAACTGAAATTACTTGCTGTAACTCTCTACTAACTAATAACTTGAGGCTTGATAGATAATTATATATCTTATGGAATCTTTTCACTCCGGTAAGGTAATTGGTTTTTTCCATTTCCATAGAAAATCATAATTAACTATCTGTTCGTCTCAAAGTATTAGGGCACCATTGATTTTTTCGTACGAATAGTTTTAATAGTACACAACTACCGGATAAATATTTCTTTTAAAAATAGCATACGCTCGTGATTGATCGATTTTTTTTCACAGAATCAATTTCTGCAGGGCCTTGAGCTACACTATTTTTTCTACTGAAATCCTATGAAGTTCTAATTTTTTTAAATGAACAAAACTTATTGTGAAATTTTATCTTTAGGACCTCTCAACATTCTTTTGTCGCAGTATCTATTACAGCAAAAGTTGTGAACATTATATTTCAGATGCCTGTGATTATCTTACTATTAAAAATTAGTTTGTAGTTTTACCGACGAAAATTTGAACTACCGTTTTTTTCAAACATGGACAATACACAATACATTTTATTTACAATTAAAATAATGAAGCAAAACGCATATTTTAGAAGTAGATATTTTAATACATATTTGTAAATGTACATTTATATTTACATATTTGCATATCTTCAATTGGCAAACCCACAAAAATGAAACAAGGACAGCCACAAAACACCAAAAACGAAACAAACATAATACAATGTTTTGTACAAATATTGCCAACCGAATTCAAAATATTAACAGGTTGAAAACCATGCAAAACAAATGCAAAAACTTAAATATATAAACCCTGTATAGGCTATATGCCTTTTTAAACCCTTTTTACTTCTCCGTTTGAAACTGGCCAATTATTGCCATACTCTTCCTTAAAATACAGAAATTAAAACTGTCAAGCTGATTTTTTATCAGTGTTCATCTTTGCAATATAATACAATACGTGTGTAATATACTGTAGTATTCCACAAATATAAACATCCCAAAATGATAATCAGGATACATAACCAATGCAGTGAAATCTGGTAAAATGTAATCGGCAATGGACTTCTGAAAGAGCTACAGATTTGATTATATCTTTAGTTTCAATCTGTTGAAGTTAGATCTAACCTATAATTTCGCCAAGGTGTGCTATTACCTGATAATTATGTTTGTATTGGAAAGTAGTCTAATAATTTACTTCTTCATACAGAGTGTAAATTAGCATTAATTAATAAAATTTTGATAATTACTTAATTTACAATCACAACTTTAAATATCAGTTGAAGTTAAAATGCAGTTCCACCAAAACTTGCATAATAATATATTTATTATATACAACTATCCTTGGGTATTACGTTGCAACACCTAGCTATGTGACATACTTGATTTAAGTTCTTTTATAGGGATCCTTTCTATTGCTGCAACTAACGCTAATCAGATAATTTTAATACTTGCATATATGTACATCAAACAGCATATTAATTAAAGCATTGCAATAATCCTACTGTGGAGTTGACAAATTTATACTTGAATTGAAATGTTAACCGTTCTTCTATAATAACCACAGGCAAAGCTGACGTTTTCAAATTAGCAAGCACTATGGATGAGGTGTTCTACATTCTATGTAATCCAAGACAGAATATCAGTATACAGTCTAATCATTATTATAGCACCATGCAGATTAACTTATATCCCTGTGCCTCGACTACTAATACAGAAACAAAATGTATGCTATGAACTAAATATGCCTAGCAGACTAGTGAAAAAGCCTAGTAAAAATTACCAAAGCAAATTCATTTACCTAAAATATGGTGAAAAATGATGTTGCTAGCTAATTTCTTCTTAAATGTTTAAAAATGTTATCATTTTCGAAACACTAGTCTTAAGGTTTTATTATCAAACAAATGAGAGTTGGCTAAAAGTTAGCACACAAAAAGGTAATTTACAATAACAAAAGATATCCGATTCAACAATTTTACAATACTAATAAATACAGTCAAATGCAGAGTGCAACAGAAATGAACGAAAATAAATCAGATATTTTATGTTTTAACCATTAACAGTACAAGAACAATCTGAGCTCTTTTTCAAATTGTCAAAAGAATTTAAAGCACAGTCATTACTGCCAGTTTAAATACATGGAACAAGTCAATTTTCAAATGTTTGTATATTCAAAATCGAGTCTTAATGAGATAATTCAGTCTTCTCCCTACATTTACCCGAAGCTCTACATTTACCCGAAGCTCTACATTTACCCCAAGCTCTCTTTGCGAATTGTGCTCAATTAAAATGTACACTCTAAGTAAACTGATCTTCAGTATCCGCACCTGTTTCTGACAGGTATGTTCGTTCGTGAAACATATATATCAGAAACGGGTGCGGATACTGAAGGTCAGTTTACTCAAGAGTATTAAAATTTAATTCTGACTAAATTTATATTTGAAACACTTTTCACTCAATTGATATGAATTTTTATGCTACTGATGGTAGTTGCTTATAATACTGTATGTGTTATGTATTATGCCTCCGATTCTGCCTCTGCCTTGCTGAGTGCTATCGCCAATTCCAAGTCAGCTTGTTCCTGATCAATTTGTTTTTGCCTCTCAGTCTCCATTTTGGCACCTTCATCCTGAGCCCAGGCCAGCTGATCTGCTTCAGAGAGTTTGTCAAACTGGGGGAGAGAAAAATACAACTTTATTCCAAGAATTACACAGAGTTTAAGTAAGACTTAACCAGGGCTGTTTAACCTCCTCCAATAAGCACTCTAAAATTTCATCACAAAGAAATCTTTTCATAAGAATGATAAGTGATCTTAAATTAATATTTCTTTTTAGTAATTCAAATGAAAACTCTAAAGATCAACTCTTACACAACTTCTAATGTGCAGTACTTTTCAACAAAAATGTGAAATACATTTAACACATTTCTATTGTAATTTTATTTACTTTATTAACCAAGTTTACGACCAATTAATTATCCTTTATGCTTACATGATTGCAATTTTTGCTCATACATTTTAATGAGCACTTGTTGGTAGCACACATTTACTTAATATTTTAATGGATTCAATCCCTAGTGGGTAAAGTGGAATGTGAAATAGTGCTCAACAACTTTAATATCCAATTTTTTTATTTCAATCTCATGTTAGTACAAACTATTAAAACAACTTTTAAATTCAATTTAGTTTTAGTAAGACTCAATTTCTTTCAGTAAAACTTAAGTTGTTTAACAATTTTTAGTAGCTAGTTAAACAACTTCTGGCACAAAATTTTACACATTTTGCAGAGGTAATATTACTTAAACATAATAGATTAAATTTGTTTACAATATTTCGACTTTTCCGCATTAATTGGTGAGAAAAAGAAGTTCAATAAAATACATTTAAGCCGTTTTAATAGTATTTAAACTTTTGGTGACTAGAGATTTTACTAGAGATTTTGCAGAGTGGTAAACTAAATTAGTATTCCCAAATGGATATATATTGATGTTTAAAATACAAGTCATAAAGTGAGAACAACTGAGATAATGTTTTGGATACATCACCAATACTAAATTAATAATTGATACCTTCATACCTACACTCAATATTATCACAATGCAGGCTTTGTATTAACAAATTAAAACAATACAAATCAAAGCATGCGCTGTCATGTTACTTACAGAAGTACATAGGGATTCAAAGCAACAAGCAAACAGTCAATTTAATTTTATTTGCAAAGCAAATGACGCTGTTGTAAATGTCAATATCATATACAATGTAGCTACTTAAATTAAGCATCATATAACAAGCTTTGTTAGTTAGTTCCATTCGTTCTAAGAAAATAAAGTTGATTGCATTTAGTTGCATAAAATCAATTTTGTTGTATAACTGATATTATTGTTTATACTGCCATCTCGTAGCAACAAGTGAATAGATTGCACAATATAAATACTGATTGGTTAACGTAAGATGGAGAGAAATGACAAATGATTACAGTCAGTGTGAATTTTTGGTTAGGTAAGAATAAAATGCTGTGGTGTATAAACAGCCTGAAATCTCTCTTATTTTACAGCAATACCTCTTTTTTATTCAACTACAACCGCTTTATCCTATAAAGTTGAAAGATTTATATATATGCAGGCTCTCTATGTAGCCATTTTTTTTTTGGAAAAAAAAAATATAATATTTTTAAGGGTAAAAACCTTCTATGATCAAAAGAGTGAGGATTCAGTCTATTTTTACAGTGTATGCAATGCATGCATAAGTGAAATTTTTTGGACATATTGAAATACCCATGTCTGATGTTTTACTTGTCTACATGTGTATGAGCAAAAGTGTGCCTTGGATATGTCAACAAGGTGATGCATACATTATCTAGTACAGACTATATGGTAATTGTGGGTGCTTCTGTACTGCTTTATAAGATAAAAAAATTCAAATCTTAAGATGTGATATTCAACACGTCAAACATTAAATTTTGTTGCAAATGTGACTGTTTTACGTACATCTTATATCAACTTCTCAGGAACAGCTGCACTATCCTCCTCCTAAAATATTGGTTAGTACTGTTAATATTAGCTTAAGCAATAAAGAATTTATGCAAGCCATGCATAATACACATGCATGCAAGCCATGCATAATACACATGCATAACAAAACAACAGTGATCAAAGGAAATGTTATGTGAACAAAAACTAACATTTCAATAAAAGAGAATTTTCGCTCAATTGCAAGCTTAGAATTACTTGTGCAATGACAGAAGTGCAACTAAACCGTGTGTAAGCAAAGAAGTATGAAGAGTCATAATTTCAAAGTTCTAGAATTAATGAGAGAATATAATTTTAAAACGGAAAACATTTAAGAAGCAAAATAAATAGCTGCGTAATCAAATACATTACAGACTCACCTTAGAAGGAGTAAATTCAGCAAAATTAGCAAAGGCATCACTGCTACCACCGCCTCCACCAGAACTATTACTAAATGGATCATTTCCGCCAGATCCACTACTACTAAATGGATCTATGCCACCACTATTTCCGCCAAAGGGATCTTTCTCTGATGAACTAGAAAATGGATCCTTTGATCCAAATGCATCCGAACCAAAACTTGCAAATGGATCTGTCATAGTTATTGGAGATTTTCGTTGCATTACAGGACTTTTTTCTGGCCTAGGCGGTACGGGCCGAGAAGGTCCACTTTTCTTCTGTTTAGGAGGCAAGGCTGGTGTGGGTGATGCTTGACCAAGTCTGACAGGGGGCGCTGAGGCAGCACGTTGAGGTGCAGTAGGAGCAAAAGGGTCACTACCAAATGGATCAGCACCCGCAGTGGGCTGTAAATTTAAAAATCCATCTTAAAATGGTACAGGATAACACAAAATAACTGACGGACCTTCTGTTTATTCATTTAACATAAGAATCAAACTACGGATACAAATCTTACTAGCTACTAAACGATACATGATGCCGTAATTTCGTTTTCTAGTAGGTGAACTCTATGTACAAATGTTTTTCCAGATACACCACACTTTAAAATATAATTACCTTGTTAGCCAACAGAGAAGGGTTAGAATCAAACATACTTGTACTACCTCCTCCTCCACCACTACCAAATGGATCAAATGGGTCATTTTTAGCTGCAAATAACAAAAGAAACGGCAAGATGTTATAATTTTTTATTTAACAGTATACCTGAATAACTTATTAAATATAATGAAGCCTTTAGCCACTCATTTACAGCTTCTGGTTGTTTCCCATTCTACATACATTAACATCAATGCCAGAACAACTCGGCATTAATACATGCTTAATGCTAAAAATTGTTGAAAAAAAATGAAATCAGTCAAATCACATCAAGCTACAAACTGTATATGGATCTTACCACTAGCTGTGCTTCCCCCAGTACTGAATGCCTTAACAAACGGATCACTGCCTTTAAAAGGATCAGCATTTTCACTGGTTGTCGTTGCGGAATTAAACGGATCTTTGAATGGATCTGAACCTCCGAATGGATCTGAAGTAAAACCATCAGACTTAAACGGATCAGCTGAAAGTACAATTAAAAAATGTTTCAAATTCATCAGAGTGTGGTAATCATTTTTATATAGCCGACCAACTTCTCCAAATATCACCAACAAGAAGAAAATAAGATGTTTTGAAGGGTTTTATAACGGAGGCCATATGGGGAAACAGTAACCACGGTACTTTTTTTGTGGAAAAACCAAATTAGTTAACATTTCTGCACTATTACTATTTATATGAAATTATGTAGTCACTATACATTTATCAGCATAAAAATCACAAAAAATTGGATATTTAAAAAAAAAATATAGATATATTTACAATGTTTTGGCTTTTTAGCCTTCCTCATATAAGTGATGTGATGACACACATATATAGCATCATTAGTACAAAAAAGATATCATTACATATTACAAATATAAAATCAAGTTCTTTTATTTAATCCATTGGGCACTTCTGTGGTTAATTTTTTGATCCACATTTTTTCATGAAATCTTCTGCAAGTTGTATCATTGATTTTTACTTTTTCTATACATATTATTCAAAACTCCACCAAACTATAAAATTAGGTAGTACTAATTCATACAACCTATAACCTACAATATTGGTATTGACATTTATACTATAAAAATTTAACTTACTTATGACTAACAAAGTCCTTAGTCACAAGATATAAAATTTAACTATTTCAAATTGACACTTCGTTCTTTTTTGACATAAGTCAAGGCAGTTTACAACAGGAATCAAATCATATATGTTCAGTAAACTGTAAATAAGTTGCAACAAAAGACACTAGCGAACAGAAAAATAGTGGAACTAAAATCATGCATGTTTGCCACATTTGCTGTTGATCGGTTCCCTTTATTTTGTGCAATCCTGCACATAACCTGTGAAACATGTTGCACCAGTGAATTCTCACCTCCTTTAAAAGGATCTTCTGTTGGAGTATTTTTGAAAGGATCATCATTTAGGAATGGGTCCGGTCCACTGTCATGACTCGTGCTAAACGGATCTTTATTCCTGAATGGGTCATCTGCGGAACTTGTACTAAAACCACTTAAAGTACTCATAGGACTATTGCTGCCAAACTATGTGAAAATATAAAATTTGAGTTAATTTCATAACATACGTAGCACTGGCACACAGTATAATGAAACCGCAAGATAACATATAATTCCACATGTCAATCAGCAGAACATATTTCATACCCTATACCACACAGCGCCACAGAGCAAATATTTGCATTAAAATCAAAAATAATTAATAACGAGGACTTTTGTGTTTTTAAAAGCAATTGAAAAATCCATGACACAATTATACAAATTTAATAACACCAAATATTTTATTTTTTAATACAACCACACTGGTACACTGGTTAAAACAGGAGATTTGACAACTATAAATTATAGAATTATCTGTCTTACTGTGGCTTGTGTGCTAAATAAATCTGACGTTGTTGAATCTGTGACAAGACTAGGTTCTGAAGCATTAACATCACCATTCAGCAATGCCTGATACTGAGCTATGCTCTGGTTCAAACTACGCTGTGTGTCTTGTAAATGCTGCACTTTAGCTTTTGTCTAAAACACAAATGTCACCAATCAGTAATAAATGACCTTGTGTAAATGTATATAATAAATGGAAATTCCTTGCAATGCAAAAAATGACGAAAAATATGGTTCAATCAGATCAGATTATTTACTGGCATAAGCCCTGATATGTGGCACTAAATTTGTAAAAAAATCAACTTCATCTAGATAAACTTAGGCCATGTGTTGGCAAAATTTTATCTAAATATTTGAAAATTTCAGGTAAATGCAGATCACCAAAATGTGCCTAGTTTATATCATGTTATCAGTAAATAAAGTTGTAGCAAATGCAATTTTATTGATAGAATATTGTTGAATGTCATCAAAAGGGATTTAACACATCATTATAATAGTTTACTAAGAGTACCAACACAGATTTATGTCTGTTCTTTTATCTGATAAACTGAAGCGAGTGTACACAAAACAAAAAATTGACAAACTTATAGCATTTGAAAGCCTTACTCCACTGACCTGGCTAATTTGTATTTCTGAATCTTTAATTGACTTAGACACAGTTTCCAGTTGCGTCCTGCCAGCTTCGACTTGCTGTTCTAACTTTGATTCCTCACTTCGCAGTGAATTTAATTCTTCCTTCATTTTCTCAAGCTCTGTTTCCTGATCTTTAAATGACCTTTCTTGATTCATCACTTGTTCTCTGAGATTTGAAACCTAAACAAAAAAATGTATTTGATTTACATCCATTCATTTGTTTTTGCTATGCAGACTAACCAGACTGTCTTTGATATTCAAAATGAAGCAATTACTATATGTATTTGCTTGTAAATTACCTGTCTCTGTTCATCTTCACATTTTTCTTTCAAATCTTGAACAGTTATATTTAACTGTGATTTCTATAAAAGAGAAAAACAAGGACATTTATTCTGTTTATCAGTGACTAGCAAGCAGATTTTTATTAATGGAACAATGATTTATCATAAATTAAATTTTCAGCTGGGCCAAAATCATATCAAATACCAATACATATAATATTTGTTGCAGGTAGGTTCAAGGATGTTTCAGTGAAAATACTACTAGGTGGTACGTGAAACTGTTCACGATCACCATCTTTGTGCATATTTAAGCATATGTTTCCAGCAATGCTCTTGAATTCTAATACCCTTCTAACCTTGTCATCAAGTTCATCTAGTCGTTTTTGCGCCTCTCCTTTCTGCGTTTCTAGTTGTTGAATGGTTGCATTTATAGCATCTAATTCTTTTTGCGAAGCTGCAACTTCTCCATTCCGTATTTTAATATCAGCCTCTTTCTGTGTTTTCTCTTTTTCCAGTAAGATTTTTTCCCTATGTACAAAAACGCAAAAATGAAAAGCTTTACTTTTGATTTTTTTCTGCAGTACAACAAAGTACCAATTGTAAAATTGTATGTATGATGAGCGACAAAATTATGAATATACATGTGACTTAATGCTTAAGTTTGGAAAACCAGAAGGAATGTTCTCTGATGACATCACTGATGATGTATGGAACTTTTTTTGTGTTATAAATGTAATTTTAAA
This sequence comes from Phoronis ovalis, assembly GCA_028565635.1. Lineage (NCBI taxonomy): Eukaryota > Metazoa > Phoronida > Phoronidae > Phoronis > Phoronis ovalis. The sequence continues at coordinate 6,849 of JAOXYB010024759.1, read as the reverse complement.
TCTGAATCTTACTTTTAGTCTAATTTGGTGGATAGATTATCCACAACTTATTGCAGTTTTAAAATAATAATATCATCCAGAAGCAAGATGAAGTTTTTACATTAAATTTTATGGAACCATATAAATTTAAACAGCCACATGAAACAACTGAAATTTGTCTAGGCCAATGAGAAATAGGTCATAAGAGAGGTAAAAGAATTACATTCTTTGTACCTTTTAATCTCATCAATTTCTTGACTTATGACATCAAGTTCCTTGGCACCTGAGAAATCACTAACTACACCGGACATCTCCTGTAAGTAACAATTAATGATATAGTCAAGTCTCATTTCATATATCAGGGGCATTCTAACTGGATAACACACTACAAAATATTACAAAGAATACACATCAGCTTCTATATACGTACTGTACTGCAAGTAAAAATATTAATAAGTAGTTATGAGAAGTATTGAGAATCTCAACCAATACCCATGAAGTAAGACATATGCCAGTCATATATGAGAAAAAACAGAATTTGCCTGCAGGAGTCTTTCCTAGGGACCCGTAGTCAGTGTCAGGATGAGCTAGTATTTAACAGATTAATTTTTTCTCCTGCTTGCCAGGATAATTATCATATTTTTCAAGTATAGCAAAATTTATGAAACTATTTAAAATATTTCGCATACAATTACATGAGATAATGTATTAGAACAATGGACTAGAATGATGCAATAGATGAAACAATTCATACTTATTATGTAGAACCTTTCACAATTATAATTCCCAGAATGCACTACAAAACCTGACCATACACTAAAGTTTAGTCATGAGATTCATAAAGACCACTTGCTCATTTTTTTTGCTTACAATTTTCTTTACTGCACCACCAATATATTCAAAATCATCACGTAGAAATCAGGAGGTGGCAAATCTCTTTCAAACATACTATGAGTGTCTGAACAACCAGAATATGAAACTTGCAGGGAATGAAAATTATGTGGAAGCCATCTTAGCTCAAGAGGGACAAACAGTGAAGCTCAAATGTCATATATGGTGCGTAAGTTTTTGATAAACCAGCAATGTCATGACTATTTATTTGTTCAAGCAAAACATTCTCATGTTTTTTTATCTTCAAATCTTTAGCTAATCTTAGGAAATCTTATTCATCCTTTATATTCTATGAACTTAGTTCAAGACCCGATCAAGACATAAAGAGTTACCATATCAGGTGGCGGAGAATTCTTCAGAACATTCTCTCTGATGAGTATGTTGAAGTTGATGGTTTAAGATATGTGATGTCAGATGATAAAAGCCTTTATATTGCAAGAGCAATTGTGGAAGATGCTGGGGAATATGCTTGTCTTAAGAATGGTGTCTCCTGGAATGCTTACCATCTTGATGTTCTTCCGACAGAACAACGAATACTGGTAAGCCAGATACACCACGCAACTGGTACTGATACTGTAGATGTAATATAAGAACTGAAACTTATGTTCAAACAGAGTAGACGTATCTTTGGTGTTATCCACACTTACAAAATACAAATTTAAAACTCACAATCATTACAAGTTGGAAAGTTTTTAAAAATAAACAACGTTTTAGATATCATAAAATTAGTTTAATTTTTTCTACTGGTTTCCATTTGCTCAGTAGTATACATATTATCTTAAAGGTGCGAGAATCAGGTTTTGGAAAACGACCCCAGAATGATACTATACTTCCTGAAAAAAATCTGGTTCTCTATACAGCTTGGGAAACATGGAGTCAATGTGACCCATGCAATAGAGTAGGAAACAGACGAAGAATCGGAACCTGTTCAGTTAAGGTATACCATGATATACAGAAATCTGTTATCTACACAAACGTATTAAACCTATTCAGGGCCTATTGCCTAGAATAATGGAGAACATTATAAGTATTTTAAAGTTCTCCAGTACTGACATAATAACAACATGAGATTATTGCTGAAGTAGCTCCTGGTTGATGGCAAGGCAAATGATGAAATTCTAAATACATTACTTATGTTTTAATATATATTCAGAGAAACTTAAAAACTTGTTCAGTACTTTTTCTTTTTTCTTGCTTTTGATAAATGCCTGCTACACTCGCATCTGTAAACTATAAATTTCCTGGTCTCAATTCATTTCTGTTTACAGAAACTTGATCCACACAAGCCTGTATTACCAAGAGACATACCAAAAATTATCACTAAATATCCTGATGGCATTCCATGCCGATCAACAATTCTCCCAGAATTCATTGCAAGCATTCCTGAAGTAAAAAATCGTAAGAGCGAGAATATGGTTGGTGGCTGTTTTGTGCATTGTCCAACAACACCAGCTTATATATATATTACAGGTAAAGGCTCATAAACAACATAATAACATATTTAGACACATATTATATTTCACACATACCTTTGATACAAACCTTCAAAACTTTCAACACTGGAATTTTTTATTTATCTAACAAGGCTACTTTAGAACAAACATTTTCAATATGAAAGAAATTGTCGATGTAGTGAAAATCTATAAAATAAAATGGTAAAACACTTCTATTAAATGGTTCATGTATTATTTTAGACCAGTATGGACGGGTAATAGAGGAAGTAAACAGAGCTGAAGGGCATTATTCTTTAAGAGAGGGTCCACCTGAAATACCACCAGTAGTAAAGAGAAAAGTACATTTTGGATACTTAAGAAAAAGAATTGTGCTGGAATGTCCGGGGTGAGCAAGACGAATGGTTTAAACTAAATTGTCCAACATGTTTTATAATTTAAGAGGGATCCCAATTTATAATAGTTAATAAAAACAATATTTTGCTAAAAATACTTGGTATATGCAAAGTTCTACATCATTATGCACCTTCCACGCAATATATTATGACCGTAGAAAAGTGATAACAATATAAATAGGATCCCATCTATTACGCTTATCACATGACATTTCAAACCAGTTGGGCATGACTTTCCCTCTCAAATTGGTTTAAGAGTGTTGTATGAATGATTTACTCTAGCTAGTTTAGCTAAACCACCTACTTCAAACCAGCTAAAATTCATCGTGTGCTTGGAGAAGCTCACTAACAAAATAGGAAGCCAAGGAAACAGAAGACACGTATAGCCAGTTTAGCTAAGCCAGCTTGACTTCTTTGCATGTGGACACAGATTTCCCATACCGATTTGAAAAATCCATAAATCCAATTTTTCAAACCAGTTTGAATGGGATATACATGTATGTAATCTCATCCCCAGCAGGATATTGAGAGAAAATGATAATATTAGTTCAACTATTCTAGCATTTAATAAGTAGAAAACTAAATCTCTGCATGTCATTTGCTACTGATATTTTATACACAAATTTATAGAGGTGATGGGTATCTAGACTGAAATTATTACAAAGATATTATTCATATTTACTGCAAGAAACAAAGACTTAGTGATTATTTTAGTTTTCTTATATAAGAAAACTAAAATAATCACGAAGTATTTTGTTTACATACAATATATATTGTATATACTGTCTTATTAGAGATAATCTAGAAAGCCAGATAGTACGATGGCAAAATGGATCCAGAATAATTAACGCTTTAATGGTTCGGATGAAGACACGTGGTCGAGTGAGCATAGATCTTAGGAGCAGGCTTCATATTAGACGACTACGAAGATATGATGCCAAAGAGTACTCGTAAGTAGAAACCTTTCCTGATGGGTAGGTAAGGCTGCATTCAATGCATTTTTCGGATACACTTTTTTCTTCCTCAATTTGAACATTCTGACAATATTTTGAACCACTTTCTACACATTCACTTTCTACACATTCACTTTCTACACATTCACTTTCCACACATTCACTTTCCACACATTCACTTTCTACACATTCACTTTCTACACATTCACTTTCTACACATTCACTTTCTACACATTCACTTTCTACACATTCACTTTCTACACATTCACTTTCCACACATTGCTTTGTCTATTTAATTAATGTAATGTCACAAGGACAGATCAGAATAAAATGTAAGAAGTGAAAACAAAGTTGCATTCTGCAATAAATACTTTTTAGAAATCCAACGACCCTTCGTAGTTCTACAACAAAGAAAGCCTAAAACTACTGTTTTTCATGCATTGTTATTATTAATGACCTTTATGAAAAATGTACGATCTATTTTAATCACTAAATACATAATTCCATTACAAAACTCCGTGAAACAAGAACAAGATTTTGCTGATACACGAGTATACAACTGTAACAGTAACATTTCCAGTAGTAACATTTCTACTTTTCAGTTGCTGGATTGACGGTAGACAAGTAGCTATATTGAGAGTTATCGTGTCAGAAAAGCCTGCAATGAATGTACAAGACTATGTGGTTGTGATAGGGTTTAGTGTCTTCCTGTTAACACTCATAGTTATTGCTTGGCAAGTGTTCAAGAACAGAAGAAAAAAGAGGATGCGATAATTAAAAGCAAATATATGGAGCATTCTAAACTTACTGCAAAATTGATTCAGTTTTCACTAATTCAGGTTTTAAGGAATGTCCGAAATGTCTTCCTTTAATTTACCACCAAATGCTCTAGCAAAATCATGGTCACAAAACAGACAGAAGCAGGAGGCAACATTCTCAAACTCAGCTAGTTATAACATTGAATCTGATCAAACAAACCAATCAAACATCAGCATTAAGCTAAAACTGATGAAATATTTAGCCATCAATATATAACACACAGATTCAGATCACATCTTTCCACATTACTAACATGACTAGCTAGATTTGATCTTCTCAATAAAGGAAGAGGAGCTGGATAAGGAAAAGCAATTGTGTCATGCTTTTTAACACCAAATGCAAGATATGAAACTGTATTTGGCAATGATCAGACTCCAAATACCTAATATCTTGGAAATTCAAAAACCTAAATAACCGCAGTTGTATTTCGATACAAACTGCCATCTAAATAAATTCAAACAAGCATAAACAACAGTCATGCAATTTCACGCAGGTCACCAAGTCAAGTCATCAAATATCATGAAAACCTTACCACATCGTTAAAATTAAAACATGGAAACATGCCTTAATACTAATTACCTGTCGATATACAGGTATGCAACATTTAGGAAGCAGTATTGGTTGAAAGTATATGATGTCCTACAAATATGACAAAGAATCCTTAGACAATGAAGCCAGTAGTAAGTCCCTGTGTCGTAAGTATTAGGTTATATTATAAACTTGAAGAACCAGGCATTGGCTTAAAAGTGCCCTGTCGGTCTATTACAAATACAATGGCCTCTGAAGATAAAAAATATGTGCGCAAATATGGACAAAATGTCAAAAAATAAAAACAAAGTAGTTTGCTATCCCAGCATTATCAGCCTTACTCCTGGCAATATACAACAGGCAGTATTATGCATATTTCAATAATTTCTCTATGTATATACTAACAGACCTAAAAATCATAGCTGATTTTATGGGGTTAAAAATAGAGAAGGTATAAAAGTATCAAAAGTAAAACATGCCAACAACTTATCTGCCCTTATAATATTCCTACCTGAAGTCCTGCTTCTGGTCTAAGAGATGGAGGCACCATGTCTGGTGATAATGTTTGTGGAACTTCACTACCATTTATATTTCGCTGTATTAACCACATAGCTAGAGCAAACTGTTCTACATTCAGTTTCCCATTACCTTTAATATCGCACAATGACCTGTAATAATTGTTAAAATTCGAAGTTTAATGTCAGTATAAATTATAATATTCATAGTACACCCGCATGCAGCATTCAATAAAACATGGGGCGTGTGCTTGTGTTTCTTGAAGCTATCTTATGACGAGCATCATTTAAAGTCTAATGCAAAGTCTAAACTTAATCAAAAACACATCATAAACTTAGACTTAAGATACAATAACTTTCAAGAAACCCATCTTAGGTGACTGGAAAAGTTGATGACAGCAATTGCTCTACCCCTTTCTAACAAATTGCTGTAAGTTTTGCACTACACGTTTCTAACAAGTTATCCCTATATAACTCAACCAAAAAAATAATAAAATCTAAGTCACACATCAAGGCATTTTTATATTTACTACATTATCTGTAAGATGTTCCTTTTGTGTTTTCAGTATGCTTAATGTTGCTATAGCAACGTAATTTAATTGTTATGAGCCCAATAAACAAACACCTCGCAGTATAGGGTCACTGGCACTTAAATTCTGTCACTGCTCTCTCACTATGATACACTCACCAGATATGTGCTAAAACTGGTTGCTGTAATCCACTCTGTATAAAGATATCTTTGACTTCCAAACCTGATATTAAACCATCCTTATCAGAATCTGCAGTTTTAAACATATTTTCATACTTTGTCATGTCAGAAGGAGGCACAACCCAAGCTGGTTGAGGCGTTGGCTGAAATGTTAAATAACATGTTACTGTTGTGTTTGACAATAAGAGTTACTCTTGCCAGCAGCCATTACATATTTAGTAAGATAAAACACAAACCATAGCTATCTACTGTTGATCTCATAATGTATAAATAATCAAAATTCCGCAATAACCTTGGGGGAAACATAAATTCCTTCAAGGCACCTGAATGAAAGTGAAAACGGCGACACCACTTAATGTAGAACGTGGTATTTTGAATTTTTCAAATGCTGATTTTTTTATGAAAAATGTTTTAAAATCGTGGACGTAAAATCAACATAGAAAACAAATATCTCGCCAGAGGTTGCTGCAATAGCTTTACATGGGAAATCAACATTAAAGGAAAACGGTGGTAATTTGCATATCAATTGAGGAGTACACCATCCGTGTAAAGAATCTTTTGTCTAGCACTTATGTAACATGAACTTTACTAAGGGACACTCCCAAAAAG